>CABFOS010039095.1:0-13951 GCA_900660315.1 Diretmoides pauciradiatus
TACCATTACATAACATAACATCATAACATAACACAACATAACGTACTGTAACACAACATAACATAGCATAACATAATACAGCATAACAAGTTAACACAGCATTACATAACTTAACAGCATAACACAACGTACCATAACGTAACACAACATAACGTACTGTAACACAACATAACATAGCATAACATAATACAGCATAACAAGTTAACACAGCATTACATAACTTAACAGCATAACACAACGTACCATAACGTAACATAACATAACATAGCATAACATAACATAACATAACATAGCACAACATAACACAGCATAGCATAACATAACATAACATAACATAACATAGCACAACATAACACAGCATAGCATAAGTTAACATAACATAACATAACATAACATAACATAACATAACATAACATAGCATAACATAACATAACATAACATAACATAACACAGCACAACATAACATAACATAACATAACACAACATAACATAGCACAACATAACATAACATAACATAACATAACATAACATAACATAACATAGCACAACATAACATAACATAACATAACATAACATAACATAACACAACATAACATAACATAACATAACATAACATAACATAACATAACATAGCATAACATAACATAACATAACATAACATAACATAACATAACATAACATAACATAACATAACATAACATAACATAACATAACACAGCATAGCATAAGTTAACATAACATAGCATAACATAACATAACATAACATAACATAACATAGCATAGCATAACATAACATAACATAACATAACATAGAGATGGTCTTTTACCCTGCCAGAGGGGGGAAAGGGCAAAGATCATGAGGGTCATTCAGGTCCGTTCAGTGCTACTATGTTCCCACCACATGTCTGTGTGAAGGGCAAATGAGGGAGGGGGGTTTGCAGGAGGTAAAAGGAAGGAGCATTAATAATAACATTATGAATCCTTTCTGTTTTCAGTATCACAACTCAGGAATGTTGATGTGACATGTTTGGCTGTCTGCATTATATTTTTTAAACCATCAGGCCTCAAACTCTAAGGTCTTTGTCAGGGTCCATTGTCTCCTTACTAATCTTACAGAGATCTTGTCTGGTGGTCAGCTGACTGGCAGTTCAACGCTTTAAACAATATAAAGCTGGTTATGCCATGAAATCCATAAAGTATGTTTTGGCTCTACTGGCCTAAAACCATGTGCTGTCATTAACAATGCAATTTTCAAAAACATGTTGCCATGTCATCCTAAACTAAGGCTACAAGAACTGCATTCCCGGGAAATCCAACTTGAACCTGAGAGTCCATCACATTTTCTCAGTATTATAACTTTATTATCCATCCATTGTTGTTGTAAACTTAATTCAAAGACTTGTTTGAATGTTGTCTGTTGAATGTTCACCCACTTTCCTTTGCACTTTCCTGCAGGCCATCGACTATGAGGGGTTCCAGCTCTTCATGGCCACCTACCTGGAGATCGACATCCCAGAAGAGCTGTGTCAACACCTCTTCACTTCCTTCAAGAGCAAGACAGGAAGCTGCTCCCCTGATGTGTCCCGTACAGGAACAGGCACGTTGGGTAGGTTATTCTTTACCTCTATGGAGGGTAGGTCTTTCCCAGGAATACCCTCCTTTCGCACAGGAAATTATGTGTTTTATATTTCCGGCAGCAGCAACATCAGTTTGTTTGGAATAAATAGAAGAACAGAGTAGTTAGCATTAGCAGCGATAGCCATCACGTCTGAAAAGACTAAGAACCTACAGAAACTCAAACTTCATCAACAGAAAATACAAGGATGTCACACCAATGGCCACACTGATTGCCAAGTGATCTCAATGTAAAACACCACAGCAATGGCTGCTTAGCACCAAAGATGGCAACGTCACTTTAGTCCAATCAGGACTGATTCTTGACAGTTAAAGTAGATTTACTCCTTCACTTTGGTGCTGCACAACTGTGTGCATCACACACGCAGACCAATAGACGCAGATATGCAACACATGCAGACACACACACACTTGTGAACCATTTAATTGATTAATCAATGACTTCATACTGACTAGACATCTTTGGGGCGTTCTGGTTCATTACTTCCACCATGATCCGTGCGGCTTGTAAACCGTGTGTCTGCCTCCTCCCTTCCGTATGGGTTTACATCTGAGCTTTGTGTGGGTCCTGGCACTGGCCTCTGTCGCCTGCCTCCCCTGCCTGTCTGCTCCACCCTGGAGAACAGTTGAGCAGCAGACAGACGGAGGGATGGAACGACACAGGAGTTGGAAATCTTTTTCTATGGCATGATGCCTCCTGTCTATAACAAGAGACGTGGGGGGCTGGATGAACTCAAGTGATAAACTCGGCAGGCCACCAGTGCAGCGATGCTAAACATGGGTAGATGGATCTTCTTAGTTTTTGTTAAAAGTCTTGGTGCTGGAGTGTCTTGGTGGCTCAGCTGGCTAAAGCACATACAGTACCATGTAACCACAATGTCCCAGGTCTGACTCTGTCCTGGGACTTTTGTTGCATGTCATCCTCCTCTCTCTCCCACCCTTCCTGTCTGCCTTCAAATGCCATGAAGCCTTGTCGCTGTATCATGGAATAGTTGCAGACAGGAGAGGGATTTCTAACATGGACAGAAATACAGAGTTACAAGATTTACAGTCATCTAAATGAGACAAAATAAAAGCATGATTTACTAAACTACAAAAAGAAGACATAAGGAAATATGTATAAGCGGGGCAAGCAAGACTGCACAACCTTCTTTATTTGTACATGGAATCTGAGCTCTGGATACTGCTCCCAGGCTTGTAGCAGCAGATTTAACACTGGCCAGCAGATTTACTAAGATTGTCTCTTGGCTTGAATTCATCTAGCCTTAAACAGAGTCTACTGCAACTACAGGATCTACTTCATCTACTATTTTCTTTACAGAATTTGCTGTACATTGGCAGCATTCAGAGCCACAGCTTGTCCTAGGGGCCAGTCCTAATATAATCATATAATAATGCAGCTCTGTTACAGTGGAAGCCATAATAGTGACAGTCACATGCATAATGGGTGCGCCTTTTAGTCAGCAGGCCTATAGATTGCATATGTGTGACAATACACAGAACAAATCGCATCACATCAAATCAAGCTTATCTGGGAGTGGTTGGCATGGAGGGATCGGGATGTCTGTGAGGAAAGTCTGGTGCTGCTTTGCTGTTTCTGGGCCCCTCACATAACCAACACCGTCCCCTGGTGGTCAATTCACACTGATTGATATGACTGAACATTTGCCTTTCTGGTTGTAGCTGGTTACTGTAGTTGTCACTGTACAGGTCAAATCCTTTTGTATCCTCCCACGTTTTCAGTGATGTTTCTTAGCACGAGCCTTTCTGTGGTGGCATGGACTCACATCATCATTGTATCTTCTGGGACACAGGAAGCCGTTATATGTGTTTATTTTTATCCCAATCACAAGAGACTTGGAATAAGGCTGCCCACTGTTAAGGAAATGCTTCTAAGATTTATGTGCTGCTGTCTGCTCTTGGGGTCATACAGTAATATCCATCTCTTTAATTCCTGTCTTCTGCTCCTTTCCATCCATATGATAAAGGAGACCTCTATTGTGTCAACTGAAGAAGCATTTGAGGTGGAGGCATTAGTTTTCTGTTCATGGCAGCGTGGAGAGGATCCACAATATAGAGACTTACACTGTTGTACTTTCACGTTCACTTAATTCAAATTGTAGTATATTGACTACTCTAATCATCTTTTGTATGTAAATATACACTACCAGATACTGTTTTCCACATTTAAGAATAATAGTAAATTCATCAAAACTATGAAATAACACAAAAGAGATTATGCAGTGACCAAAAAAAAGAAAACTAAATCAAAACTATCCTATATTTTAGATTCTTCAACATAGCATCAGGCATTAACGAACAAACAAATTCCACAAATTAAGTTTTAAAGGCCACAATCACCATATGTGCCTTTAAAATGATGATTTAATAATAGTGGTTCAACATTCTCCACCTCTAAATTTAAATTTGTAAATG
This sequence comes from Diretmoides pauciradiatus, assembly GCA_900660315.1. Lineage (NCBI taxonomy): Eukaryota > Metazoa > Chordata > Actinopteri > Trachichthyiformes > Diretmidae > Diretmoides > Diretmoides pauciradiatus. Next base: position 4,072 of record CABFOS010039095.1, read on the forward strand.
AAAACTACTTGTTGGGGGTGCATTTAAAAAAATGCACAAGAGGGCATTGAAGAAACACGATGAAAGTACTAAATATGTCCATTCATTAGTTTTGGAGAAGTAGGAGTAGTATGTTAAATTTATCGTCCTTTTTTCAACCGGTTGACAAGTGGTGGGGGTTGTCTGTGTTAGAGTGACTGAGTCCGAACAGGAGACAGGAGGTCTAAACTTTTGACTGGTACTGTATAACTTACACTCCGGCTAAACTTCATTCACTCAGCTGCTCTTTTTCTTTCCTCAAACCTCACTTTGACTGACCACAGAAGCCCATTCCATTGATGCAGGCATCTCAATACAGACTGAAGTGGCCTGTGCCCCCATTACAGGTACCACAACAGACCGATGATATCATCAAGGTGATGTCGTCTTAATGGGTCAAGAGCCCTGCTGACTAATAACCCCCTGCTCGCTTGTCGGTGTGCTCTTGTGTTGATGTGAGTTCATATGTTTTTTTGCCTGTGGATGGTATTGGTGTAAGGTTTTGATGCAGTGTTGTGTCACTATCTTCGACCCTTATTCTGTGTATCCTCAGTTATTTGTATTTGGGTTGTTGTCTCTCTTCATGTTGCTGCTTCTGACACATCAGTTCCTCCAGTAACTGTGCACATCGAACATCCTCTACCCTCACCCCCGCCCTTTCCGTATCTTCTCTTCGACTCATTCATCTTCTTTCCCTCTCTGTCTCACGTTGTCCTCCTCCACCCCTCTCAACAACAGGGATGAATGGGAAGAGCATCTTGTCAGCCATGGGCCGCTACACACCAGAGCACTCTAGTGTGATGACCACTGCAGGCTCAGGGGCCACCACCTCCCCTTGCTCATCCCGCTCATCCTCACAGCGTTCAGGGACGGGGGCCCATACTCCTGGGGGGCCCCACCGATCGCCCTGCACCCAGGTCAAACCCTCAGACGGCAGCAGCAATGCCCTGACCCCCAACAGTGGTCCCGCAAGGTCCCCAGTCTCCCCCCACCTCTCGCCAGGTGAGGTTAGCTACGACGAGACCAGATAGGGTTGGATTGGTTACTCTAAACACATTACTTTGCAAATATTTGAGGTATAAAGGTGCAGATAGGAAAATAGTGATTATTACTATTTGTTTTTTTATTCTTATTTAGAACATTTATTGTTATATTATATAGGAATATTATTTAGAATTTATTGTAGAACAGCTGCTGTTATTTAAATGGTCTTCTTAGTTTCTTACTTTAATTTTAAAAGTATTCCCAGAAGTAATCCTCTAATTTTATAGTATCTTTAATCAGAATACATATTTTTTAGGCAACATAACAGAATATGGTTACATTTGTTGTGTTTAGAATATGTAATGCCTTCACAAGTATTCTGTTACTACCAACCCTGCAGACTATAAATGGCTATTACATTACATAGAGAATTGCATCAGATAAATGGTAAATTAAGACTAAGACTAACTGACTATAATTCAACTTTCAAATCAAATCAAATTTATTTCTAAAGCACATTTAAAAACAACTCATGTTGACCAAAGTGCTGTACAAATATAGCAGACAGATGAAATCAGAATAAAAAGAGACTAAAAACAACAACACCCACACACAATACGCACAAATCAACTTTACACTGAATTTTCTCATTTCCCTAGCAGATTTTTTGTTGTTGAGTTTTACATGAATCAATCATTTGTTTGATCGGTGAAAGAAATCAAATGAAAGTTTAGAGTTCAAACATCTCCTGAAGTTTGTTCCATTCAATTTCCATTTGAAGTTTTAATCAACAACATTTGGCATCACCATCCCCTTTCTGTTTACTGTGTATTGCTGCCTGTTGTTGTGAGCTCTGGGTTTTTGTAAGTCTTCAATATAATATATATGTATTATTTATTTTCCAATATTTTTACTCATTTTATTTAATTCATTTTACCACCAGAATCAGGACAAAGTAGAAAGAGTGATGGGTCTGAACCCTTGTGTTGTACATCTACAGAGAGGAACCGGCCAGAGATGCTCTTGTCGCTGCGGAGGAGCCCATCGCCCCAGAAGGGCTCTCCCCTGCTGTCGCCCCAGGTGGTCTTCCTGAAGGACATCGTGTGCTACCTTTCTCTGCTAGAGCGGGGGACGCCGGAGGACAAACTGGAGTGTGAGTGACAGGGATGGAGGTCAGGTCCTCTCACGGGGATCTGGAGCGGGAGCAGCCATTGTCTGCAATATGTGTGTTTGTGCTTGGGGTGTGTGTGTGTGTGTGTGGTGGGGGGGGCAGCCGACTCAATAGGATGATGTCAGCTCAGGTTGACAGAAAGAGTAATAAGGCCGTTCCCTGCCTCCCAGGGGACCCAGCTGCCTCAGTTATACATCCTCATTAGCAAACCACACAGGGCAGATCAGTGACATCCCTAAGCCCTGCTGTTCCCAATTGACTTCTTTAGCATCTAAGGCTATATCTGCACACACACTGACAAGGCTAATCTCTGCTAACTGCCCTGCACTGCCACTCTCTCTCACACACACACACACACACACACACACAAATGCACGCTCCATTTCTTCTACTCCGTGGCCCTCTGGAGAGTCCAACAGGGAATTTTACAAAGCAGCTTCAGACAGCGAGTCATTATCAGATGCCGCTGAGTCATCATGGGGTCTCTGATCTCTCCTTCTCCTCTAGTCATGTTCCGGCTGTACGACACAGACGGCAACGGGCTGCTGGACAGCTCGGTGAGTGGACTCTGTCTTTGTCTCTCTCTCTGTCTTCTCTCACTCCTTGCCCTTTGCACAGCAGCTCCACGAATAGCAGCCTGAACACTCAGTGACAGCAGTTGTGTTTACATGAGATCATTGTTAATAGTGGGATCTGCCGCTCTGGTCAGTTTCATAATAGCCATGTGTTGGATAGGTTTCCTAAACAGAGAATGTCCTCTTTGAATACAGTGTGCTCTAAATTGTGATATATGCTGCAGTATTTATAGTACACAGACCGAGGAGTTTACAGTAGTTTGCACTAAAACACTTTTTCCTGCATGGACTATCTGAAGTTATTATAGACTTGAAGCACATCATTCACATCACAAGCAGACGAGTTTCCGCATTTCTTATACCAGTCCTCCATGTTTGAAATACACTGTGGTAGACAGCGATGGGAGGATGTCGTCTTGATATGGGGTCTCCTCCTGTTTGTAGGAGCTGGATCGCATCATCAATCAGATGGTCCATGTGGCGGAGTACCTGGAGTGGGACTCAACTGAACTACGACCGGTGAGCAGAGTCACTGTTCACATAGTCCGCCATCTATTAAGGAAATGTCTTGACCCTTAGCGCCATGAAACGCAGTCAGAGCTGATTGTACAATTGCAGTGTTCCATGGCTGAAAATGAGGCCTTTTTGTTAATTCCTTAAATCGTATGTAGATTGGTTAAACAGCATGCTCAATAATTCAGAGTCCTGTTCTGAGCCTACAGTATGGACCTATGACTATGACTGCCTTTGTTGTGTAACCCCTTTAGATTCTGAAGGAGATGATGGAAGAGATTGACTATGACCGAGATGGGACAGTCACACTGGAGGAGTGGATCAGAGGAGGCCTCACCACCATCCCCTTACTGGTCCTGCTGGGCATGGAGACAGTATGTGTGTGCATGGGGGGAGTAAATGCATACAATTGTATTAAATTGCACATTTAAAATTGCAAAATTAAAAATGTTATATTTTAGTGAATCTATTAAATTGATAATGTGCAAGATCCTTGTTTTTTTATTTTGTTGCCATATTTGGTCATTGCTGTGATGATTCTGCACTGCACTTCACCTGTCAATCAAACAGTGTGTCCAGTACTGTGACCTTTCCCTTGGATTTTGTGTTAATGAAGTTTGATTTTCTTCTTTTATTTATTTATTTATTCCAAACAAATTGCTGTCACCTCCTTCGATGTTTGAGTGTTTTTCTCAACGCCTACCTGACACCGGGTGTTTAGAACAACAAACGTGAAAGCTTTCATGAACTCACTATTGTTCTGTATGTTACTGTTACTTTAAAGTTTAGAGTTAAACTGCATTCAGATGGAAGTCATTGGACCATGACTCATACGTGATGGTTAGGTGCCTTTTGTCAGTGGCAGCTTCGAGCAGACAAAAAACTCTTTGAATAACAAGTGGTCGGCCTAATCATGTGCCAACCTGCTGCACACACAAAAAGGACTAGCTCAAGCTCAAGTTGTTTATTTGTTACGTCCTTTATACAAGTACAAGGGAGTAATATTCGAGGAGCCGAAACCCAAGAATATTACTCCCTTGTACTTCTATAAATGACGTAACAAATAAACAACTTGAACAACTTGAACTTGAACTAGTCCTTTTTGTGCGGGCAGCAGGTTGGCACATAGACTAGGCTGGTCACTTGCTAGTCAAAGAGTTTTGTCTGCTCGAAGCTGCCAAAGTACCACTGACAAAAGGAACCTAACCATCACGTATCAGTCCTGGTCCAATGACTTCCATCTGAGTGTAGTTTAACTCTAAACTTTAAAGTAACAGTAACATACAGAACAATAGTGAGTTCATGAAAGCTTTCTATTTCTATCCTCCATCTTTCCTTTGTTGTCTTCCTATAGAATGTACAGGAAGATGGGCAGCATGTGTGGCGACTGAAGCACTTCAACAAACCGGCCTACTGTAACTACTGCCATACCATGCTGCTAGGAGTTCGCAAGCAGGGCCTCTGCTGTTCCCGTGAGTGTGTCAACCTCCCTGGGCCTGATGGTCCACACTGCATGTGTACCTGTCTCTGTACAGCCTGCCTGTCTGTCTGCCTAGGTGCCTTTCTCTCCATCTGTTTATTTATTTATCTTCTTGTCTCCTCTGTCATTGTCTTTCTCTCTCCTCCTCCATCTCTGCTCTATATACTCATTCTCTATATTTCTCTCAATTTGAGGTTGTTTATTTGCCTGTCTTTCTTGTGTCTGAGTGAATCAATCTTGTTTTTCAATTAAAATTTATCTCATTCGCTATTAGATAGACATAAGCCATGTCATTATGTGTAATTGCATTATTGATCAAATTCTGCCACGGAGCAAACCTGATGACCAATGTTATCATCTGTGTCAAAAGGTCGCTTTTCCACAAACTGACGGATGATCTGAATTAATCTCTAATGTACTCTACATTGTGATATTGTGATTGTGATGGGCTGTCAGACTGCATAAACATCACATCAAAGTGAAAGGAGCTGCTGTCTCAAATCTCTACTCTATCTCTGTATTCCCCTAGTATGCAAGTACACAGTCCACGAACGCTGTGTGTCCAAAGACATTGCTGCCTGCATCAGCACCTACGCCAAGTCACGCAGACACACCAACGTGAGTACAAACACAACACAGGCATGGGTCAAATTATTATATTGGTGCGTATACTGCTGCCAGCTACATATTCAGTAGAGTCTAACACACAAGTGACTCGTGAAGCTTTAGCAGTGGCCTAGATCAGTGTCTCTCAATCCTGCTCCTCTGGGCCCTGAGTCCTGTTGTCTTTCATTCCAGCCATGTAATCGGGGACTGAGTTACACCTGCGATGTGATGTGAATGCAATTAACTACCTGGTAGGATAGAAAACCAGCAGGGCTCTGTGGCCTGGACGTGTGTAGCAGGGTAATGAGACAGGAATGCCGACAAGTCTGTCAAGCGTAGATTCCCATTGGTTTATGGCGCTGTTTAGCAGAAAAGTAAGGATCATGGGAGCTTGCAGGTCATGCAGTGTTGCTTATGTAGTTAGCAGCGTCTATACTTAAGCACTGATTTGATTAGGCCCTTTTAGAACGATCTCTCTGGCTCATTGGTTGGCCACTCTCAGGTCACATGCTGCTTGAGGTCACCAAAGCTTTGTGCATTTTTTCATTTCTGGGTTAGAATTCGCTGTCAGGCCTGGAGAAGTTCATTCAATGAGGTATTGCTATTAGTTTTAAAGTGTTCCCTTTCTTCTTCTGTCTGTCTCTGACTTATCTGTAATTCCTTCCTTCCCCTCTCTGCAGGCTATGCAGCACGTGTGGATGGAGGGAAACTCTCCCACAAAGTGTGACCGTTGTCATAGAAGCATCAAGTGTTACCAGGGCCTAACAGGCCTGCACTGTGTCTGGTGTCAGATCACTGTGAGTAACCGGCAATACTTAGACACACATGTACTCTTAAGTGTGCAAGGTAAGACTTTACTCTGCAACGGCCTTATTCCAGAGTCCTGACCTGTGCATTGACCTATAGAAAAATATTGTAGTTGCATATTAATACTGTGTCAGCACAGACAATCCCTACTACATAATGTGCTTACTTGAGTGTAAGTACTCATTTTAGTGCATTATGTGTGTTGTACTCACATTTGTTGCTACACCCTGTACATTATGTATTTGGGAGATTTTCATTATGTACTAACACATAATGAAAATACTTAATGTGCTTTTATGGAGGTTAATACAATGTAAGTTTACAGGTAATCGTAAAGTCATACCATGTTAAAAAAAACCCCGCACAAATTGTCTTTCTCTCACTCACACATTTTACTTGCCATTGCTTTTCAAGTCCACTAGATGTCAGCATTGGCTCAACATCAATGTAAAAACTCAAGTTCAGAGAACAATTGATCTATCAGGTCTATCATTTCAGCAAGAAACCATTCCATGCATAATTCAGTAAGCTATTGATTGACACTGCCTTACCTGGCACTGTAAAACTGTGGTATGTGTTGTTGAGCTGAACGGCTTAAAAAGTATAGCATTATTTATGTGTGAGACTTGATCCAGTCAGTCTTACAGATGGATTCCGCCTACATTTCTTATGTCTCTGTTTCTCCTCTCCCCCATAGCTCCATAATAAGTGTGCGTCCAATGTGAAACCAGAATGTGATGGCGGAGCCCTGAAAGACCACACTCTGCTGCCGTCATACATCTGTCCTGTTGTCTTGGTGAGAATGGTTTTCTCTGCTGTCCATGTAAAGGAGCTTGTCATTTTACCAGTATCCTTCAGCACAGTCACATATCCTGTTTTAACTTAAGGCTGGAGGAAAATGTGGAAATTTGTAATGACTTGTGAATTTAGTCTCCATTCACTTGACACACACATTTACTGTTGATCTGAGCTCAACTTGGTTAAAGACTCCTTCAAGTTATTCAGTTAGTCACTTTCTACCCATCCACCTGTCTGTCTGTCTTGATAGGACCGTCATTCGGTGGTGAAGCGTGGAGAAGGGGAGTCCCCACCCAGCACCAGCCCTGACAACACAAATCAGACCTTCAAGTTTACTACGGGAGATGGACAAGCTCTGCAGGTACGCCAGCCCAGCACCAAGCAGAGACACATCACACTATGCAACAGTCCATGACTTGTAGATTGGTGAATTGAGTAAATAAAGCCTGATAGAGTGTGTTTCGGTGTCCTCTCTCTGTCCAGATCACCCCTCTCCCAGGGACACACCCGCTCCTGGTCCTGGTCAACCCTAAGAGTGGAGGCAGACAGGGTGAGCGGTAAGTTACCACCACACAAGGGCCCGGTGTCACGGTGTCAGGTGGTCTGCTCTACTTTTGTCTTTCAGGTTTATTGCAACATTATGTATGGAGACTATAGACTTAGACATATAGACTATTATAGACATTTTTTGACTTTGCAGATATGCATAAATCCTGTATACTATTATCCCAGCAAATCAAGACCTTTTTGTGCCATTCACTGCGGGATAAAAGAAAATTACAGCACATTTCAGTGAATTAAAGGAGAAAAACAAATGAGTTTTTTTTAACGATTGTCCCCGTTCTCCCCTGCTGTTTTTCTAAGGGCTGAATTGAGTGGGATAAAGAGCATCCTAGCTGTAAACCACAGTACAGAAACCAGCTAAGGCCGGTTGCTCTGACACATTACCATAGCAACACGCCCTTAAATAGCATAAGAAAGGAAATTATTCTCTATTAAAAGACACTTCAAGCACAAAAGAGCCTTTTACTTCCCAAGAGAAAATAAGAAGCTATTTAAATACTATTTCAGTCTGCGTTTGATGTGAATGCTGAAATTATTGGGTTGAGTGTTCACAGCTTTCTACCTTCATGAATCCATATGCTCAGTTTGATTTATTGCTTCTAACCTGATTGCCACTTATTAGAAGCTGTACAAGTATGTTCCTTACTGTGGTCATATTCAGCCGTGCTTATAGTGTTTTTTGTGTGTGTTTTTTTCTCATTCATCCATCACCACTATCCTAACACTCCCACAGCCATCTTTGAGTATCAAGAGTGGCAGGTTGAGAATATGAGTAGAACATATTGCCTTGTTTGTATAAATCTATCCCAGTAGTCTAATAATACACCTTCCTAATGGTGCTTCCTGACATCACTTTCCAAAAATATCTCAAGTTGACGTGCTTGCTTTCATCAGCCTTCCGCTGGTTGTCCCTAATCGACTGAAGAGTGGTGTGGGTATTGGAATACAACATAATCACCTGCGCAACACCTGCATGAAGGGGGTTGTGAAGGCTTCAATAGGCATTCTATATAACTCCCACTTGTCAAGGTTACAGGAAACTGCTGTCAATGAGAAGTCGGCTAGATACTGGCATATTTTAAGTTCAAAACTGCATTCCTACTTTGGAACAGATTATTTGAGATATGTGTGCTTTGAAGTTTTTAATACTCCTGATACGTTTTAAGATGTTTTTGCTAATTCACTTAACATCCAGATGAATGGTGGAATACATGTTGGTTACGCCATTCCATAGACTGTATTTCTAACTTAATTAAATTTCAAATTTCAAATTTCCCCAGCGTGGAATCTATCTAATTAGCTACTTTTGAGTATTATTTGGACATTATTCATATGTTAAAAGGTCTAATTCTATTTACTTGTGCATTATGTATTCATGCATACCTTATACTAGAACTAAACCTATTTTATGCTTCCATACAGCATTTTCGTTTTCATACAGCTATATTCAGGATATTCAGGAAATAGAATTATACATTAAGTAGACACCTGCTGTGTTTCTTTCTTTCTTTCTTTCTTTCTTTCTTTCTTTCTTTCTTTCTTTCTTTCTTTCTTTCAGGGTACTGAGGAAATTGAGGTACCTTCTAAACCCCAGACAAGTGTACAGTTTGGAGCGAGAGGGGCCAATGGTGGGGTAAGTCTGGTCCATATATAACTTCATTACTAAGAATGCCATGTTATCAAATTTATTCCTAAAAGCTCTACCAATTCTTAAAACTATGCACTCACATCTCCCTTTAGTGGATAGAGAATTGAGATGCAGAGAGAATGATTTTTGTGCATTTTGTGCAAATAAGAAATGAACATAGATGTACCAGTGACTACAATGATTATAAGCTGCGTCAGGATTTTGGATTTAAAAATGAAAAGAACATCACTAATGTAAAGTGTAAAATAAATTTCACTCGTCCTTAAGTTCAAGCATATGTCTCTATTGGGCCGTTGGCATAGTGTTTCACAGCATGCCACCAGGCATTTCACAACACTTTTGTACTACTATAACTGTATGTGACAAATAAAACCTTTGAACCTTTTGAACCTTTGAATGCTGTGTGATACGCGTGACGTCCTCTCACTGTTGAACTGGCCTGCTGTGGAGGGCGGTCATGGTGAATGAGAACGCTGCAGAGCTGCTGTGCTGTGCATACTCTTGACCACTTGACACACACACACATATATATATATCAGAGGACACCTTGTACTTTCAGCTGGATGTTATTGTGCATTGGAGCCCATTCATGTAAGAAAAATGCTCTACACAGCACAAGAGACTTGAATGCTTTACCTGAAAGGGGTTGACCTCAATTCTGTGACCCTCACCAATCTCTTCCTTTCATTGTGCATGCCCCCCTACCCACCCCCACT
>CABFOS010039107.1:0-10662 GCA_900660315.1 Diretmoides pauciradiatus
AGCTGCTGTGTAATGTGAAAGCATTTTTTTTGGAAGGTCCGCACTATAGGACCAATTATAGGAAGTTACGGCAGACTCGTCACTGGTCACGTTGTCAAAACAGGAAAAGCATGGTGAAAAACGGAGGAAAGCACTAAGATGAGCCGCGGCAGCACATGGGGAGAGGAGACCAAGTTTTTCATTGAAATATGGTCAGACGAAGTCATAAAACGTTTGTTAAATTAAAAATAATTAAACTAACGTCCAGAAGGACGTTAATTTGGCGAATTCGAACTATTTTCCAGTATTGCGATTGAAGTTGCTGGTAGCAATGCCATAGTGCGAGTCTACCTGTTGGGGCGGCAATAGCTCAGTTGGTAGAGCAGTCGTCTGAGAATTGGAGGGTTCCCGGTTCGAGGCTCCTCCGGGTAGCGTGTCGAAGTGTCCTTGAGCAAGACACTGAGAACCCCTCACTGCTCCCGACGAGCAGGTTGGTGCCTTGCATGGTTGCCACCGCCGTCGGTGTGTGAATGTGAGAGTGAATGGGTAAAGTGTGAAGTGTATGAATTGTAAAAGCGCTTTGAGTGGTCTCTAGAAGACTAGAAAAGCGCTATATAAATACAGTCCATTTACCATTTTACCATTTTAAGCTGCCGTGCAGGCAATAACAAATACGTCTGTAACATAAAGAATAAAAATGCTAGACAGGAATCAAATGGTTGCACAAGAGTAAAAAGGGAAAATTCAACATAAATTTATTCAGTAAGCATGTGTTTTAAAAGGTGATTTAAAAGACACTCTTAGGCAGGTGTTCCAAGGCCTAGGAACCTGGCAGTTAAGAACCCAGTTTGTGTAATTGCATAATTTTTTTCAGTCAACGACTTTATTTGGGAATTACAGGTTTGGCCAAAGCTACTTGTCTTTGTGTAGATGGGGAGCCTTGTGTGGGGAGTGTGTTGGTACATTTAGAGGTCCAGAATGGTAAGCTATAGGTTAGTATGTTTCTATTTGTGGACTAGCAGTTATTCCAGTGTCAAATATAGCCCTGACTGTTCTGAGTAACAAGCTTGTGACTGATGTATGAAAAAATACCACACCGATACAGAAATTAGGGATGGGTGTAATTTGTTTGAATTTGCTGTCTCATGTGATGAATCCTTGACTGTATATGGGTATAGAAATAAATCCGCATGATGCGTCCATTTACAACGGCTTCGGGCAAGAGCATATACCGTATTTGAACTGGGTTATTGTACTTTTCAGAAGATAAGATCATATGGTTAATAAATGGTCTTGCCTAGTAATAGACTGGTTAGTGGAATGTTTTTTTAATATAAGTAAACCTTTAAATTCCAGCTCAATGCAGCCTTGAGACATGCTAAAACAAAGCTTGAGATAGATTTCTTTATGTATGCCATGATGCGTTGCACATTACCGGGGTATCCATTGTGTTTCCATGTATGCTAGGCATTTTGCCATCAAAAAGATTCCATTGGGTCAGGCTTTTTTTATTCAAGTAAGGCTTGATGTTTTTACTGTTCACTTTAACATTTTCCTATGCAAAGCATTTATGACTATTTTTGAATAACATTAACAAATCAATCAGCCAATCAATCAATCCAAACTATTACAGTTATCCAAGGCCATTTAGCCACATGCAGAAACAATGATTCACATCCTGGTAATCTGAGATGAAATGTTAGTTGCATCATAAGCTATAGTACTATGCCGTTTAAAAAAACATTTTTTTTCTAGAATTTCACTTTTAAGGTGACACAAGGGGATGATTATAAATTGCTGAACATTTTGTACTTTTAAGGTTTAAGACATGTTATCACAGTTCAGATAGGAGTGAAAAGGTACACACAACGTTAAACTACTCTGTTTGACAGATTTGGATTGCAGGAAGAACTGAAGTGTTGCAAAGCGTAAACATTTATCTGAATATATTGCCTGGCCACGGCCCTTCTTGAGGGTTTGTGTGTTATGTTCCACTAGTAATTGGGCAACAAAAATACTCTGCACATTGTGCTATTGCTGTGTCTAAATCGTGTGGGGGAAAACACTTTCTTTCAGAGCTCTAATGATGTATGTTTCAATTTAAAACCCTCCCAAACTTTTCCAGTGTTTATAGGTTCCACTACACCCACTATTACACAGGTTTTCGGGTTATTTTGGATGGTACAAAGCCAAGGCAAGCAAGGGATGCAGAATTGAGTAATGGAAATAAAGGGATCTAAATGTGCAAAGCTCAATGGGACATCTCAATTCAAGACGAGGCAAAAAAAAAGTTGCCTTTTTATTAGCTGTTTACGCCAGGCATATGTAGTCTAATTTGTAACTCTAAAAGTAGTGAGAAAGTAACACACACTAAATGCTTCAAATGTACTATGTGTAAGGATAACTGATAAGATAATTAACAAGTTGATTCTTAAATGAATTTGGCTAATTAGTTCTTGAATGCAGAACAGTCACAATACTGGGCCCTGATTGGTAAATGCTCTCAGCCCCCAGCCGTTCCCCCACCCCCCCTTCATAATGCATGTCTGCTGAGTGGAGGCATTCCAGACGATGAGTCAATTCAAATGCCGCAAACCTGCCTGAATGGAAGGATGTAAGCACTTGTTTAGAACAGGGTGCCAGTCAAGACCAAGTCCAGTTGCTGATATGTTAATTGGAGCTAATCTGAAACTGGCTGTAAAAAGTGATGGGTTTTTATTGAAGCGGTAACTAGAATTCTGACCAAACACAATCAGATTTTGACATCTTCCTTAAACATCCTTGATCACATTCATATACACATTTGAAATCCTGTCATTTGGCCGCTTGAAAGGGTTTGTGTTTTCCACGAGCATGAAAGTATGTGCTGATTTTCAAAGGATTAATGAACTTTTTGAGTAAAAAGTGAGTTCCTAAGGGGCATGATAACAACTGATATTATCCTTTACTAAGTGAGTTGGTCGTTTTTTAACGTCCAAGTCAGGTCCAAAACTATCAAAAGTGTTACATATTTATTACCTTGGTTGTAGTATGACTAATAGTATGTTTTTTTTCTGACACACCGACCCATGAAATTAGCAATGGTCGAAACCATGAGCTTGTTAAACTGTTGCACACCTAAAAGACTTTTACAACCTATTATCAATCATATTTGCGGTTGATTTTGTTTGAGTGGTTTGATTTGAAGTCCACCACAACTGGACTTGGTCTTCATTGCCACTCCTCCCTGAACAACGGTTTAAATCAGGCAGGTTTGCAGCATTTGAATTGACACACCCTCTGGAATGCCTCCAGTCAGCAGGTTTGCATCAAATGAATCAGCGGTGGTGGCAGAGTCTGCCAATCAGTAGCCAGTATTGTGACTGTTGTGCACATCAGAACGTTTTCTACCAAAAATATATTAGACTCACCCTGTTAAGTAAATTCTGTTTATTTGGAAAAACTCACAAAGCACACTCTTCTTACCCTGAGGCATAGTACATTTAAAATGAATGAGAAGGGAATTGAATTATGTAGTATCTAAATAAATCAGCTGAATTAGGCGTATTACGTTAGTTTGTTACACATCAGCCAGGGTTGACGACTTTTTGATGTTGCTCATGTAAGTCATGCTGTCATTTTAGCTTGGGTCTGCGTAAAACTTGTTGGTAAGGACCTGACTTGAATTTATCTGGTTAATACAAGATGAGTGACTGGGATTTACAGATGGTGTGTAAGCCATATCACAGATTATCACAGATAATATCACAATACGTATTGGTGCTGTAGAGGTTTTTATCAATTCTGAGCTCTGAAGTGGTGTCAAAAAGCATCATTTTTACAATGAGAAGTTAAATCATCTTATTTATGTGCCTTGTTTTTGAGTAAATCAACTGTAGAGAGAAGTAGTGTTGTTGTTTGATGATCTGGTTTCAATCAGCATTCATCCCTTCTAGGTTCTGTGCAGAAGTAGGGCCGTTGTGTGAGGACTTTATTTTCAGCATCGTCTTCCTCTTTCTGCACTAGGCCTTAAATCACACCATACATATTTATTTTATTCAGCACAACATAAAGATGAAGTAGCCAGACTGATTATGTGCATTCTCCTTTGTTGAGTCTTTCAAAGAAACATGGGTGTCTTGTAAAATAATATTAATAATCTTTATTTTTATAGTGCTTTTTCACAACAGTTTACAAAGTGTAGTAAAAAGCAAACATCATACTCAAACGGAAAGTAGAAGTACCTTTATTGAAAGTTGTTAAAAGAGAGAATACACCACAGTTAAATCTTTAAAATCAATCCTAAAAGATAATGGGTAAAACAATGTAATTGTAAAAAAAATGAAAGAAATCAAGTCAGTTAAAATGATTTATAAGCAATTTAAAAGATACTGATTCAACGGGCCTAAGCTCCTCAGGTACGTCACTCCCAAGCCTAAAGGCCCTGATGGCATAAGCCCGGTGACCTTTCGTCTCACACCTAGACCAGAAGGCCTTGCAAGAGGATCTGAGGCTCAATGGAGGTTAAAAGGTCTGTGATATAGCTTGTAGCCATACCAACTGATCAGTTAAATCTTTAAAATCAATCCTAAACTTAACAGGTAACCAGTGCCGGGATGCCAGAACTGGAGCGGTGCAATTTTTGTCTGTAGCAGCAAAAACAAATCCTAGCTGCAGTGTTTTGAACCACCTGGAGACGTGCAATGATAACACATTTGTCTGTGTGTATCATCATGTAGCTGATGAAAATGTCTCCTGTTCGTTACAACCTGCCTCCCGTTCCTCCTGTGCTGTTGGAAACGCCGCGCTGTCTCTTTAACAGACTGCGCTGGTGCTTTGCCCTGTGCTCGGGGCATAGTGGGGGAGGGAGGTTGTTGACGGAAAGGCAGGCCCTGGTTGGCTGGGCCGTCCGGAGGCCAGTGACATCACACGGAGGAGAGGCTCCATGGTATAAAATAACATCTCCTTTTATGGAAAGAGGTGGATTGTTCCATTTTCAGAGAGAGGTGAGGTTTGTTCCTCCTCTCTCTGATTGCTCTCATGGCTTTTTTTCCTCTCCCTCCCTCATTAGTCTATAAAGCTCTCGTGTAAATCAATTTGTTGTCAGGCTGTCACAGACCAGGTTAACTTATTTTTTCCCTCGCTTTGCCATTTTTCTCCTTTTTAATAGCCTCTCTTACTCCTTTTGATTTGACAGTTTACGGTTCAATTAGCCTGATGAGTTAAGTTAAGGTTAATTTAATTTGTTACTATTGCACATTGTATTTGCACCCACATCTCAATAAAAACATAATTTACAAAAAAAGGAAGTTACGGTTAATTTGTTTTTTTCCCCTATTCAGCAATCGTCCTCTTTTCCAGGTTTCCACTCTTTTGATAATATTTAGATAAGTATTACATTGTTTTGGTGTTTTGTTTTTACAAATTACTCACTCTGCTCCAATGTTGTGATTCGTATTGTATGTCCTTTAGATTATACATATCTCTTTACTCATCGCTCTTCTCTGAGCCATTTTGCCCCAGAGCTGAAGATCAGATTTGGCATGGGGTGCTGTTACCATTAAAGATGACAGGCACCACCAAGGCTGTCTGACACTATGTGCTCATGTGGACAGGAGACATGCCAGATCTCTCGCTCTCGCTCTCGCTCTCTCTCTCTCTCTGACATTCACACACTCACCCCCACTCTTTTCACCTAGGCTGTACCCCACACATACTCAAACACACACAAATGGAAACAAAAGCCCTGGCTCCCCTAGACTTCACCTATTGTCCCCCGTTTGTGACTACCCCCGCTGTTTGGTGACATGGTATCTCCCGAGAACGAACAGTCACCTCCCCTCCCTAAGTCAGATTTGTCTCTACTCCAAGGAAATACACTGTACCTTTCGAGTCGAGTAAAGAAACTATAGTCACACTCTTTCAGCTAGACACCCACAGATAGAAAAAGACCAGTCTGTCTTCTTTGAAGGAGGTTGGCGTGTTAGATCAGGCTGGCAGACCATGATGAAAATACTTCGGAATCCCCGGGAGATTCTCTGAACCCCCCTCCCTCCTCCTTCCAATGTTTCAGTGGTTGGGGCCATGGCCTCTCAGTCAGGGTAAGAAATCCACAACTTGTTGGTTGCTTTAGTTCTTTCTCTTGGTGTCTGGGCAGTATTCAAAAGTCATTCAGTGTTTGTGGTGTTGTAGTAGTCCCACTAGCCATACGAGAAATGTTTTTTTTGATGGCATAGTTGTTACGAGGTGATGATTGGAAATGTTTGAGTCACAGAAGCACAGCCTGGATCACGGTGGCCAGATAACCATCAGTTCTTCCTTTTTGCTTGTGATGAAGACGTGGCTTGTCTGTTATATTGTCAAGTAGAGACGGATAGATAAGCCGATGAATTTAGATACATGGTTACTCTGCCTTTAAACACTGCAGACTTTGACCTTTTCAGTCTCTGGTTGACTGTAGTTTGAATCATTACAAACTAAGCTGGACATCACACACACGGTGATTTAAAAATGAGTGATATATATTATACAACTATCAGTTTAAACCTATGTTGTGTAAAGAGAGGGTTTGTTAAAATAGCTAGCCAACTTTGAAACGTGCATATGCCTTTGTTTACCATTTTGGCAGTGGATCAGCTCTGATTTTCAAAGTGGTTGGGCCTTGGGTGTAGGCTAGGCCAAAAATCCAGATTGTGGCTTGTTTCAGTTTGTGCTCGTTCTGTTGGCACTTTAAATGAATAAAATAAACACATAGCTTTGCTTGTCTTGACGTTTGTCCAGGTGTAGCCTAGTCTCGTTCCATATTTGTTTTGTACTAGTGGTGTGCTGATACTGGTGTTGGCTTCATATTAGGCTGTGGTACTTGTACGTGGTTTTCATGAAGGCCACAGATACATAGTCGCTAAAATGGTGGTTATCTGTCATTACCATTTCAAAATGTGGAGATCCCATTTGATTAGATTGGGGGTTGTCTGAAAGAATCTGGTATCCATTGGTCAATTTAAAAAAAAGAAGTTGATAAGGCTTACCTATTTTAAAATATTACTATTTTTGTAAGTAAAGGGATAGGCTAGCTGTCAATATTCTTAAAAAATGTGTTTTACTTTCATTCTGCATATTTTCCTCCACATTTCAATATCAACTACTACACTACTTTGTGTTCAGGCTACATGTCCTCAAAATTGCATTTGGTCCAATTGGAGCACTTTTATTTTGTAGCTATATTTGACAGTTCAAACCAACACTGTACTGGTATAAATAAAAGGTCTTCTTCAGACATGAGGGGGGGAAAGGTTACAGAAAAAATGTTAGGAGCTGTTTTAACGTTTTATTGTTCACGAAGGGTTCGTATAAATAGTTCATAGTAGTAGTTAGTTCATAGTAGTTCATATACATTTTTCATCATTTTTTCCCCTTATGACCCAGTTTGTGTTTCAGAGTTGGTCTAAAGCCAACTTGGTAACAAACTGAGCTCTGAAGCCTGTTCATATTCACGTAGTCCCAGCATTATTCTTTGCCATTGGTGCATTTCCCTATTGATTCAAAACCACTTTATTTAGCAAAAGTACAAGTTGATTGTTTATAGCTAGGCCTAGATGTCGTTGAAAATCAATGAAATACAGTTTAGCCTAAGTTTAGCATTACATTTACACTGATATACCAATGTCACAGAGATGCATTTCTGTGCATTTATTGCGTTTGATGACTTGACTTGAGTGATTCTGATATTTGAAACGGCACAAAGACTAATCAATGCAGTCGTTGTGACCTTCCGTGGCCTATTCACTAACCCTATATACTCTATATAGGGGTCATTGAAAGCAATAATAGCGGATTAAACCTGACTGTCTGATGGTCTTCTTAATGCTATTCTCTAGTATAACAGTGTGTAGCCTTTTGTTCTACTAATGAAAATGCAACAGGTCAGGCCAATTAAGTGGGCTGAATGGACAGGAGCAGTGTTTTCAAAAGAGTCTGGGCCCATTTGATCATTCAAGACTGTGTTAACAGCAGTCCATTCACACATTCAGCCCCACTCCAGGACAGCCATTAATTGGCTTGTTTGTGTCAACAAATAGTAGACCTTCTAGCATATTAGACCCTGTTTACATGACAACGGTTTTTCAAAGGCAACAGAGTCGCGCGCGCTGCGGACTGAGGCGGCGCCAAGTAGGGCCGTGTCATCACCGTTTTCACAAGAATTGTGCTTGTGCCAGTTTACACGGGGCTTTAAGGGCGGCGTTTTCAAAAGATTCCACTCCGGAACCCGTTTTCAAAGGCTTGCGTTTTCAAGCACTATAAACCCCGTTTTCGTGTGTTGTCGTGTTTAAACGAAAGGCCAATCCGCAAAAAAGTTTGCCGTTTTATGCAGGGACCGTTGTCCTTTTCACAGGCCCTTAAAAGCACCCTGGCTTCGTCATCATTTGTTTCATTATTTGTCTACCTTACTCTGTGAGCCCAGCTGCCAGGGAATTTTTGTATCCACAGGCCACATTTGTAGCATGAAATAGAGCCTCCAAATGGTTGGTACTTAAAGTAGGTGGCACAGTAGATAACTACAGCCAGTAGACAACTACAGCCAGAATTTAGTAGCACGCGGTTGGTGTTAATCTCTTGTGCTAGGTGTATGAGATACTTGATGCCTGTACAAGATGATAATTTGTAAGCCCAGTTGTTGCGGCCTTATTATTATTATTATTTTTTACTATTTATTCCCTTATTTCATTTTTCTAACTTATAGCTTAGGCTTGGGGCTTATCTGTACTGTAAAGTCAAATTAAATGAAGTCCAGAGATGAGGGATGTGTTAATGGATATTTCAATAGAATAGATAGCGTAAACAGTGTCTTAGCTTTTCTTTTTCTTTTTTTCTCTTACACCTCCCCTGATAAAACTGTGTTAATGGTGGGTCCCAGATGCCTCACAGTGGTTATGGCCTCGGTTGCTTCCTGAGGTTTGGTTAAATGGAACTTAGCTATAGATTGTAGAATCATGTTGCTTGGTGGAGTAATGACTCATAACAGGGAATTGTTGATGAAACAGGATGAGGCTTGGTAAAGCGGTTGGTTGGGAAATTACTATTCAGATTTTCTCTAAGCTTGATGGCATGCCAGAAATTGAAAATAACTTGAAACTGTTGTGCTACAGTGCTAACAATATTTAGATGAATCAATTTAAATTGTAGGCAGTTCATTGAAACTCATGATCAGTTACGCATCAAAGAGTTAATTCTGTGAAAATCTTTGTCCAGGAAACCCTTTTATAGGCCTAATCTAGTTGGTTTTTAATGTCCCTGGGTTACTTTGAATTCTGTGTCCTTAGCCACACTTCAGAGCACACATGCCGTGTTGTGTTTAAAGTATAGGAGGAGGCTGGGTGAGTGCCGTTTAATCTTCGTCTGTCAACAGTCTTAAAATCATTGTTGTATTCTCAGTGCCAGCAGACATCAGGCCAATCTAGGATGTGTCAAGCCTGACTATGATAATATTTGTTGGTACATAGGTAGTAGGCCTACAACCCCTTATAGTCTGACAGTTTGCTTTCACGCATCCAATAACAGGGGCCCTACTAAATTCAAGAAGGCCTTAAATGGCTTTTTGTTTTACTGCTTGGCCAGTATAGTACTCCTTAAAACAGGCTTAAATTTGTCCAGCTACTAGTTGCGGAGGCTGCCTGGTATGGATTCAATGGCTACATGCTGCAATTTGATATCAGTAGGTTATAAATAAAGCCTAATCACACTAGGGCTGCACAATTAATAGTATTAAAATCTCGCGATCTCGATTCATACCTCTATACGATTTCATTTCTAAATGACAACGATTTTGCCACATGTTTATTAGGGACATCAGCTGCATCAAAACAAGCGCTCCTACTTTCTCCCTAAGGCCCTGTTTACACAACGTTTTTTTTTAAAACGGCAAAGTTTTATCTTTGCATTTTAAAAAAACATCCGCGTTCACACGACAACGTTGCGTGCACACGGATCCGCATAAACGGTTGAAAACGCTGTAGTATGCATGCCAGGCCAGTAGGTGGCAACTTAATACCACATAATAACACATAATAGCGTATGCGCATGCGTACAACTCTTCCACAGCGCGGTGAATAAACAAGACGAGACGAGTACAAACAGCGAGTGGTTCCAACCTGTGTTTTTTTAGAAGGAATATTCCAATAAACATATTTTCCCTCTGCTCTTTTGTTGTTCCCTCTCCATTATTGCTGTTCTTCTATTCGCGCATGCCTGTCCTATGTTCTTCTATTCGTATGCGCCAAGTGGGGCCGTGTCATCACCGGTTTCACAAGAATTGCGTTTGTGCCAGTTTGCACGGGGACGGCTTTTCAAAAGATTCCACTCTAGAACCCGTTTTCAAAAGCTTGCGTTTTCAGGCACTGAAAACCCCATTTTCATGTGTTGTCGTGTGAACGAAAGGCCAATCCGCAAAAGGTTTGCCGTTTTATGCAGGGACCGTTCTCGTGTAAACAGGCCCTAAGTTACATCAACCAATGACAACGCGGCATTACACCACGTGATGAAATGTGCACATGCAGAGTAGCAGAAACCGTCAGTAAGGAAAATAAATCCAGTGAGAGCGAGACACTGGCGGGCCGCTCATGCAGGGACCTACCGGCGAATGACAATGTGAGATGTGTGTAAGGACAAATAAAAACGACAAATTGAATCCATTAGAAAAAAAAACCT
>CABFOS010039107.1:10682-28832 GCA_900660315.1 Diretmoides pauciradiatus
CACATCTCACATTGTCATTCGCCGGTAGGTCCCTGCGAGACACTGGCGGGCCGCTCATGCAGGGACCTACCGGCGAATGACAATGTGAGATGTGTGTAAGGACAAATAAAAACGACAAATTGAATCCATTAGAAAAAAAAACCTGATGGTGGTGAGAACGAGATGAGGAATCTACCCAACCCCACTGTGCTCGTACCGAAAAAAAAAGCTAAGCTAAAAACAGGAGTGTAATGTAACACAAAATTTAAATACAAAGTAACTGACCTATATTTTAAACCTGACCTGTATTTTAAAAAAGGTAGAGTATAAAAATGTAGACCAAATAACCTCATAAAGTGTTAATTGTTAATGTGCATGTTAAACATTCCCCAGTCTGACGCTCAGGCACCATCATATTTTTGTTGCGTTTCCTTCTGTATCCGGTAAATGAGTGCAATAAACATTTATATTGGAAAAAAATCGTGAAAGAGAATCGTGATCTCAATTCTAAGCAAGAAAATCGTGATTCTCATTTTGCTCAGATTCGTACAGCCCTGAATCATACTTTATATCTTCCATGTTGTTCCTGATTGATTTCCATAGTGGGGTGGGACAGATAATCGTGACGATATATCCTCACCTGTATTCCTGTGATGCATAATCAATACATTTGCGTTAAGTATTGAATTGAGTTTTTTTAATTGTATTTACAAATGCTGTAGCCTCAGATTTTCCCGCATTTTGCCCATTGACTTTAGAATGTCATTACTTCATGTCTCCTAGAGAGGGCGACAATCAAAGTGAAAACAGCAATCAACTACTTATCATTAACAAAAAGTAAACACACACACAGCATGGTGGAGAATGAAGCTCCCCATCGCTTCCCCCACAGGCAATGGCGATCACAAGAGCCATCGCTGCATTAATTTGCAAGGACCTTAGACCTTACAGTGTCCTTGAAAACAAAGGTTTCTGAGAATTGGTCCGGAACCTGGATGCACGATATGAAATCCCTAGTCGGAAATATTTCACCGAGAAGGCCATACCAGCATTGTATGCAGAGATTAGGTCGCATCGCGCTGTCTTTTTTTTATTTTTTAAGTTCAGTGCTTTACATTTGAGTGTTAGTTTTACTTGCTTAACAACCTTACAGTATGTCTACTCAGCGCACGCACACACACACACACACACACACACACTCACTGACTTGCACACACAAACATTGGAACTAGGCTTGGGCAGTATCTATTTTTTCACACCATCATACCTTCCTGGCATCTCACCAGGGTATACGACGGTATTTGTATAAAAAACAATACAAAAAACCCCGTAAAAGCTGAGCTGCTGGTGATAGAAGTCATTGTAGCATGTATGACACTCATTGCGTTTACATGCACACTAAATACGGCTGATTGTAACCTGATAATGGTAATAATGTGATTATTAAAATGGTCATGTGAACACCTTTATCTGATTTCCCAAATCAGGGTAAGGTCTTAATCGGCATAGTCAAAACCCGATAAAGACCCCTGGATTTTTGCCCAATCTTTCGATTCCTTAAAGCATGTGAACGCCTTACTCGGCTTTCTTGCGACGCATGTCAGACGGACAATCGTCTGTGCGCTTGTTTTGATTTTACAGCGTGTATAAACTATTTACCTTAGGAAACACCGGCATAAAGGTAAACTCACCTCCACAAACAACACCGGCAATCGTTGGTTCAGCATCAGCTTAGTATTCAACCATGGTTGTCAAAACAAAGTCCCAGCACTTTTGGTCAGAAGAGGAGACAAGGTTTATGTTCAACTAAAAGAGTTGAACATTATGACATTTATAGATGGGCAAAAACATCGCAACGCAGATCTGTACAAACTGGTGGCCCAGAAAATGAAGGATACAGGCTTCATTCGTTCATTCATTGAACAAATCCGATGCCGGTGGAAAGGATTGAAGCAAGCATACTATAAAACGAGTCATAACAACACCAGAAGCATAAAGGTGCAAGTCTTGTCCACGGAGCATAAACTGATTAATGCAAAGAATCATGTAGCCACATCTATTGAGTAATCGCATTAATAATTTCACATGTGTACACAATTATCGAGTTATTGACATAAACTGAAAATTCCCAATAATCGGCTTTCTCATAGTCATTTAAACACTGATTTGTGTAGCCTACAATGCTGTGTGTCTAATATGCAATTAGCCTACTTAGACAAGTCTTGCTGGGTTTAAATACTTATGGCCCATAGAATAATGAATAGATAGGAAATAAGCATCCGTCTTCCATTACATCACACTGCTATTAGGTAGACAGACAGACAGACAGGTACTTCGTCCAATCATTTCATGATACGTAGACATTGGGCGTAGTTTTTCCTGCCCTGCACCTGCTAGAGACATGTTTTTTTTCCTCATTTTACTGTCAGATATCTTTTATTATTGATCGCTATCAGGATTCCAGTAAAATTAAACAAATATAACAAAGTGTCTCTGAACAAGATTACCTACCCTGCCTTTAAGCGAGGTAGAAAGGTAATTAAACTACTGAATCTATGGGAATAATGAAAATGCACAGGGGTCGTTGGAATCTGGGCACAAATTGTCATTGACCATCTGCACAAGGAGATGATTTACATGACAAGTCCAGTGTCTAGACCGGCATAAGCCTATTAGAGGCTACTTTCTCCTCTGGTCATCACCATGATCCCTTCAGTTTTTGATGACAGTTCTATTGGCAGATTACCTTAGAGACTGGGACACATACAGTAACAGCACAGTGTTGCATGTGTATGGCCATAGCTATTTGAGAAAGATATTTGAGAGCCTTGAGATGAAAGTAGATTCTTACCTGACTGTATGATCTATTGTAAATAGTTCTTTGAAACTTGTTGGTATCTCTTTGATAACTGGGACATGGCAGCAGGAAAAGAAACAAAAAGGATAGTACTAAGGTAAAAAGGATAGCCTTTTTTTGCCTACCTTGGTGAATTTCCTAGCCATTAGATAAGAAGCTGTTATCTATATTGTCTTTCCAAGTTGACTTATACTTGTGTTTCTCTGTTAGCAACATGAACCGTGAGGACCGGAATGTGCTCCGAATGAAAGAAAGAGAAAGGCGAAATCAAGAAATCCAGCAGGGAGGAGGAGAGGCCTTTCCAGCAAATTCCCCTCTTTTTCCTGAACCCTACAAAGTTGTAAGTTTGCTTTGTTGACGTAAAATGTTTTACATTTTTTGGAGTTTTGTGCCGTTTCTCTACAAAAAAAGTGTCTGGGTGTTAAGATTGGCTTGTAGGCTGAATGATCAGTTAAGTTAATCGCTGATCGGTTAATTTTACACTAACAGCAGAGACATTTGTAATGACAGAAAAAGATAAGTGCATGGACCCGATCAGGAGGACTTGGATCATTAGCACTTTGGCATCACACTTTCAAACATCGCACATGTACCTTGATACATAAGTCAGTAGCTCAGTAGCTGCAGCCATGCTGCTACTTAGTTCCTGCTTTGTTTAACTTCTGCCTGAGAGGAATACTTTAGCTTCAGCCCTGCATAGAAAAGGTGGACCCCTCACTTTTCCATCTCCCTTTCCCCCCTGTTTCTCTGTCTCTCTGCAGACTCAGCTTCTGCAGAGGGAAATGGCAAAAATGAAATGGCTTTCTGCCTTGGATATTTTTGTAGATCTGAGACCTTGAGATCCTTGACGTAACCAACAGGATAAAAAAAAGGTCAATATGTAAACAAAAACTATTGTGAAAGACATGTAAATGAAAAAAGCCACAGTTAAACTGGAAGTCAAATCAACAGAAATCACTCAGGTCTCTACTCTGACATCTTTCTTGTTTCACGTTTTTTATTGATTTCTTGATAGACTGGGCAGCACCAAATTGGTTATGTATATCAAATCCTACAGTAAGGATAAGGAAGTGTCGCGAAGCCTCAATTCTCACGCAAGCAGTAGCCTGCCTGTTCATATCAGAAGCGCATTTCTCCGCACCGGTCAACAAGCGATTCTGCTGTTCTCTAATCACTCTTAGAGCTGATCTTTTAATAACCTCATGATTTTATAACGTTATAACCTCTCTCGCTCTCGCTCTCGCTCTCGCGCTCTCTCTCTGTGTCCACTTGTTGGACACACAGTCTATTATGTTGTAATAACAACAAATAATTAACAACAAATAATTACAACATAAGGAGACGATTGCCCAACCCTAGAGAGGAGAGCCCATTAACGTGAACGAGCCAGTATGTTGGTCTTAAAATGACAATATCGTTTTTCACAAATAAACTTTTAAAAAGCCTAGGCAGGATGTTGTCAGCTGTATTTTACATAAATCTGTGATAGTTCTTTGACTTCATCGATACAACCGTGCAGTTGTACTGACTCTACTCTCTTGACTTGACTCTACCTGTCCTTGGTTTAGCTGTCTTGTAGTACAACTGCAGACAGTAAACATTAGAGTCTGCCAACCTCCCTCCTTCTTTGTTGTTTTTCATTCCCCCCCTTGCTCACAGACCCACGTAGATGTGGGCAAGCTTGCTCACAGCTCCCACCCGGCCAGTGTAATTGTAAAGAGGATTTGCGTCCTCTGTACTGGTCTAATCTTTGCCACTAACTAGATTCATGCAGAGGTAAGTGGCTCCTCTCCTTAGCTAGAACGAGCCATCAAAGAGGCAGCCCAGAATGTGTCCTGACAGGTTGGGAATAGAAAAGGATCAGAGGTGAGTGTTGAGTACTGGCCTGTGTGTTTTGGCCCACAACAAAGTGAAAGGTAAAAAGCAGCCTTTGAAGAAGGAGAAGTCCTTGGAAAGGCCACAAGTGTGCATGTTAAAAAAAAAATCTGTATAGGAAAGAAAAAAAGTTATTGTGTTTGTTTCTCCTGTCTTCAACTTATTGCTTTAAAAAAATGTGGCGTACGTATGTCTTGGAATATAGGATATGTGAAAAACATTTTAAATTGCTATATTTTTCATACACAGTAGGTTATCTCTCTGGTAGTTTCCAGAGTCTTATGTAAGCTTCAGTTTCAGACCTCTCTCGCTCTCGCTCTCTCTCGCTCTCTCTCTCTCTCTCGCTCTCTCTCGCTCTCTCTCTCTGTCATGCTTCAGTAAATGGAAGTTAACTGTGTTCTGCATTAAAGGCCATGTGTGCACACAGCTGCAGTTGTACTTTCACAGATGTAGACCAACAGATTAGTAAAAAAATTTACAATGCAGGATTCACCCAGATGCACCTCAGCTGCACAGGATGAAAGCGACAAACTTTAACTTGAAAACATCAAAGCTCATTTGTATCCATACGAGAGCTGACAGAAAAAGTCGAAATAATACACATTTATTATGCATATACTATAAAGTGAAACTAGTAACAACCCACCCCCCCCACACACACACACACACACACACACACACTCAAATTCAAAATGTGTGACACTACCACAGTGCCCACCTACACACGTGTGGGCCAGACAGGACAATGCTAGCAGGAGGGAGTGGGGTGAGTGTGTTATGGCCAAGCTAGTTACATTTCCTGCTACAGATAACGGCTTGTGTTTCCTCGCCCCCTCAGTGTGAATCTGTCAAACAGAAGAGGGGTCTGAGGCCCCGTGTGAAACTGGATATTCTCCACAGCCTGTGGTTTACCTCCTGTCACGGGTTAGTAGCTAGCAGGTCGGCTGGAACGTTGGGCCACAAAGTGATTGATTAACCTCTGTACTGGAACTATGGAAAGACCCTTATCTCCTTTCACAGAAGGGAGGGGGGCTGGCCCAGCCGAGTTTGAATAAGCCAAATCACATCTGTGATCGGTTGATTAGGTGGCTTTCTATGTTCAATAGCTTGTTTTAACTAGAAATTTTGTGATACAAGGGATAGGGAGCTAATTTGTTCCTCTTGAATATTTTGTTTAATATAATGGAACATTTGAATGCTCATTTTGCTTGTTTTCAATGGTTTCTGTGTAGAAGGAATAATAACTTTGCACTCCATCTTTAATGCGTGTTTTTAATAGAAGGCAATTAACCCAAGTGTTGAACTTTTGCTTGCAATGACCCTCTGTTTGCTCTCCCTCTCATTTCTCTTCTCCACCTTCCCTCTGTGAATTCCCCTATTTTTCTTTCTCTTCCTCCACTCATTCTCATCTTCTTGTCACTTCTTTTCTCTGTGTCTGTCTTTCTTGCTGCTTCTTCTTCATCATCTCACTCTCTTCTGCCCCACCTCTCCCGTTCTCTGCTTTTCTCTACAGTCCAGCAAGGAAGATAAACTGTCCAGCCGTATTCAGAGCATGCTGGGCAATTACGACGAGATGAAAGAACCGATTGGAGGAGACACCATTCCAAAGCTCGTTGGTAAACCTTCCAGCAGCTCGTCTTCCTCCGAGGAGAAATCAGGCCAGTCCTTGTTCGGCGGGGACCAGCGCGGTGTCGGTAGCGGCGGCGGAAGCCAGAGCAGTAAGTGGACGCCTGTTGGCCCCGCGGCCGGCACGTCCTCATCTCAGTCCCAGAAACGCTCAGGCCTCCAAGGCGGGCACGGCAGCCAGAGGGGCAACGGAGGCAGCAGTAGCGGCAGCAGCAATAGTAGCCAAAGACACGGAGGAGAGGCACGGGAAAAGAAGTCAAGTAAACACAGCGGAGGGTCAGAGCACTCAAAGTCCCACACTTCCAGCCCAGCCAAAGGCTCTCTGAGCTCCTCCGGCGGCAGCAGCCATTCCCGGGGCTCCTTGTCCGCTGAACAGCATCACGGCAAGGAGCAACGCTACCGCTCCAAGTCTCCCCGAGACAGGGAGGCCAACTGGGACTCGCCCTCACGGGTTCACACCGCCTTCCCTAGTGGACAGCACTCCAGCCAGGCCTTCCCCCCATCTCTCATGTCCAAGCCCGGCTCCATGCTGCAGAAACCGACGGCCTATGTGCGGCCTATGGACGGCCAGGAGACGGCAGAGCCCAAGAGCTCACAAGCAGAAAGCTATAGCGGACAGTCTCACAGCAGCACCATGGGAGAGATGAAGTCCAATGGCAAGGCTTCGCTATCCAAGCTCAAGATGCCCTCTCAGCCTGTAGAGGTGAGGCTTTATCTACAGAGTGCCCCGTGATTCAATTTCTTACTTTATTCTTATCTTCTGTACACTGCTCACTTAGAGAGAAGTAATACCCCACGAGTGTGTTTATCTGATACTTTGGATACAAATATACAGTGGTGGAGGGTACATGCGAGGTGGGATTTACAATGGCGGAGCAGGTTTTATGTGTAGAGCATATCTTAATGCCGATGTCATTGTTATGATGTCATTGCCACATTAAAGTACCTCACATCACAGCAGTGAATTACACATATGGTGCCAGTGACTGAACCGCTGGTCACATGAAGTGCTTACAGAATGACTCATGGTGCTCAAAATGGAAGCCACCGCTCACCTGCCACACTGACATCATGTTGTTTTTGAACATGTGTGCTAAGCGGGATGTTTCTGTCTCTAGGGCTCTGGGGACGCCAACTGTGTCGATGAGATTCTAAAGGTAGATACATAACTTTCTTTTAATAAAAAATTCCTCAATCATGCCACAGTTCCTCATGAATATTAAAGGGAAAATCTAGTCTTTCTAGTCACTGAATGAGAGCATTACTCACTCTTTATTACTCCCCCCCCCCACATTTTTTCCCTGCGTGTTTTTTTCTTCTTTTCAGGAAATGACTCAGTCGTGGCCCCCTCCATTGACAGCCATCCACACCCCCTGCAAGACGGAGCCCTCCAAGTTTCCATTCCCCACAAAGGTCAGCATCCCCACTGTGCTCACTAGCTATGTTTACAGTGTCTCATTAGCCATAATGCATTAATAAGGCTTAATTACGTTTGCTCTACACATGAGCGGACCTCACATAAACAAGTAACCAAACCAGAAAAACCTATTGGAACTTCAAAGTGAATGTGATTTTTATTTATTTATTAATTAGTCCATACATCTAATGAAGGATCTAATGGAACAGTTCAGGTACTTTTCAGTCTGCTTTGGTAATTTAGTGCTTGCATGTAAATATAATCGCCCACAACCTCAAAGAAGATGGGATCAATTTTAGATGGGAATTATGGCTGAGTCTTGTTTTTTGTGTGTTTTTTATACTTCAGTTATTATAGGATTTGACAGGTAAATTATGTGGTGAAGCTGTATGAAAAGATGAACGGCTTCATTAAAATAATTTGAAATATGGAACATTCTTTCCCTTAGGACTCTCAGCACTCAAGTTTTCCAAGTGGACCCAGTGAGTATCCACACGTATTTTGCAATCTAATATAAATATAAACTCTACACAACAAGAACACATTTACCTGAGGAGAATTATATATCGTGGTCACGCTTTTGTGTTTTTAGAGAGATGCAGCTCTTCGAAGAGTTCCAGCAGCCACCAATCCAAGGCCTGCGATGACCAGTCCAAGTGAGTGCTTCATCCATCCCTCTGTCCATCCTTTCCTACCCTATGCCCATGCCTTTTCTATTGCTAGAATTGATACACAACAGGAAGCAGATGTGTTAAGACAAACATTCAGAGATGGTGAGGAAAGATACCCTTAACCAATCTTACTTAACCAAGTTAATTAGATACAGTTACAAAGTTAGGATAAAATGCAAAGCATACAGATTTAATTATGTTTAATAACTGTGTTTCAGTATGCTGGAGGATGACTTGAAGCTAAGCAGCAGTGAAGACAGTGATGGAGAACAAGACTCAGCCAAGAATGCCTCCAGGAACACATCAGCAAGGTATAAATGGGCTTAATAATCAATGATTGCAGCACATGGCATAGAAAACTCATTTGGCACCTCCAATATATATCAAATATTCAGTATATGAAAGGAATCTATACAACAAATTGACCTTAAGTCACATCACACTAAAAAGCATGAACCTGCTAAAACATCTTATATGAATGTGCTACTGATTGCAGCATATTCAGTAAAATAATGCTATAATAGCACAAAATGTACTGTGAACGTTTTGCATACAGCATAATGCTATTGACTATCTCCCCAGTAACAACAGTAATAACAGTGAGGGAGCTGACCACTCGAGGGATGACTCCAGCAGCCACAGCGGCTCAGAGAGCAGCTCGGGCTCCGACAGCGAGAGTGAAAGCAGCTCAACAGACAGCGAGGCCAACGAGCACCCGCGGCCCGCCTCTCCTGAAGTAATGATTTAACAGTGACTTTATACTAAAGATGTGTTTGTCTTAATGCTACCTAGCAGTGGCACTGTGTCAACCAGTTTATTTGTCTTAGGCCCTAACAGCTCCAGACTCTGGCTATCCTTGTCTAGAGTTGGGATGGTTCTTGTGATCTCTTGATCCGTCTTTCCTCTGGCCCATTGTTCAAAGTATCATTATTCTCAATTTGCTTTATGTTGTCCTAGGCCTCATACATGTTCAAAAAGTTCTTATCTTTAACGTATTCTCCTCAGCCTGAGCAACCCATGGCCAACAAGTGGCAGCTGGACAACTGGTTCAAGAAGGCCAAGCAGTTCTCCCCAGCTTCCCCAGTGGACAACAACAATGTTCCCACTAAATACAAGAAGGAGGGCCGAGACAACAGCTCAGGACGGAGCTACAGTGGCCAGGGAGGGGGGTCAAAAGACTCAGGGGCTCCCACCCCCAGCAGAGACCTACGAGCGGCACAAAAGGGGGCTGAAAGTGGCCGTGGCCGGCAGAAGTCCCCTGCCCAGAGCGAGGGTGGTGCGGGCCAGAGAAGGACTGTGGGTAAAAAACAGCCCAAAAAGTCAGAGAAGCCCCCGGTTGTGGAGGAACCCAAGGGCGGGCTGAGAGTGGAGAGTGAGCCAGCTCCAGAGATACCCCCTCACCGTCCTAAAGCCGCTACAAAAGGTTCCCGCAAACCAAGCATCAAAAAAGAGCCCAAGTCCTCTCCGAGGCCCACTGCACCTGCCACCACCACTGCTGCTGCTGCAGACAAACGCAAGGCCAAGGCACCCACCAAGACTTCCCAGAAGTCTCGGGAGTTTGTCGATACGGCCTCTTCCTCGTCAGACTCCGAGGAGAATGACAGCATTCCATCCTCATCACAGACGCCCAAGTACACGGAGAGTATCAGGACTCCTGTATGTGTGTTTTCTCCAATGGAAGAGAAAGAGCTGTTGTCTCCACTCAGCGACCCTGAGGAGCGATACCCTGCCAGGCAGCCGCAGCAGCAGGTTCTCTTGGTGAAGATTGGTAAGTTGAAATTTTACCTACGTCTTCCTCAAGCTGTTTTCATGAAATAAAAGACAGGTGATCCCGGCACTTGTTTTACACTTGTCTCACATATTGTTGAACCTTGTGTTTTTTCCCCCATTCCCCTCCCCCATTTCATACAGACCTCAGCCTGCTGTCTAGAATCCCTGGGCGGCCCTACAAGGAGCCAGTAGAGATCAAAGTGGAGAGGGATGACTCGCTAGACAGAGAGAGCAAAGACTTCAGCAAGCAGAACTCTGAGAAGAGCTCTAGCAAGGGCAAGAGGAAACACAAGGTATGGGACCTGCACAACAGATTTCTCTGCTGTTTTCAGTCCCTGCAGGATTTCACAATCTTGTGATCGCACAAATGAGTTCAACTAATTGCCGCAGTACTTGCAAGAGCTTGCAATTTTGTCCAATACTTGCAGTATTTCTGGATAAAATGGTCAAATTGGCGCAATGCTCGCACATTTAACACTCCATTAACAGCATGCACACCTCCAGAGAGGTTAAGGATCAGTCAACCTCCATTTACCTTTCCTTAGCATCCAGTTGTATTACATTTATTTACGTGTATTAGTTGTATCAGTAATTTGAAGCCAGCAATTAGTTCTTTGAAAGTATGATCCAAGATACCAAAATTATATTATACCTGGATCTTTTACGTGTTGTTAGAAATATGTTTTTTTCCACTTGGTTTAAAATGAAAGTAAGAAAGTGCTGGTGACCACAGGTCTTCAGTGGCCAATTTTTAGGGTTGGTAATTCATGAATTTCAATGGAGGAATGTACACTAAGAAATAATCAAATCAAACCTCGTGAGCATCACTTTAACATGTTGTTTTTGATACCTATGCTTATAGAATGATGACGAGGTCACCAAGCCTGAGAGTAAGCGGTCCAAGCTAGAGGAAAAGTCTTTATCTCATCATAAAAACAGCAGCAAAGAGTGAGTATTCTCTTTCCCTTCTGCTTACCATTCACTGCAAAATATAGAAACCTTCTGCACACTTGTAAAGGAGAAGCACTCCACTGCACTGCCACGCACCTTAAAATAACACTTATAAAGTTTTAGGAGTACCAGAAAGTCAAAATATAAAACTTAAACCCGGAGATGCATATTGTATTGCAGCCTCCACCAAACCACTATAACAGCCTTTTCTTACTGATACTTCTGCTATCTACTTACACTGTTGAACTCATATTCACCTTTTTAAGAACAACCGTAATGTGATAATATTTTGTGAAGGGGGAAATGCATCCAATACTGCTATGAAAAGTTTGAGGATAACCCAGCCTCTCCAATTTGTGAAAAATTGCACTGACTATATAAACTATTAAGGAAATGTTCTCTTTTCATGAAGTAGACTGAAAAGATGAATATAGGTGGAAACTATCATCCCTTATTGATTTCACTTGTTGGATCTATTTCACTCATGAAGGAGGAGACATGGATAAAAAGCAGCAGAAGTTAGGGAGGGATTTTTAAGATTTGAGATAATTGAGACAGATTATACACGGGTCGTACAAAAGGGGGTGCAGTTCAACATTGGTTCTAATGATGAGTCATATCTCACCAGGTCTAAGAGATCTTTGGAGAAGAAAGAGGAGCCAGTCCCCTCTCCTTCTATGTCAGGACTTCAGCGGACACCCAAGGCGGAGCACCAGAGCCGGAAGAGGACAGTCAGTCAGTCCTCCACCTCTTTGTCCAGCGGGGCTGGCAGTGGAAAGGAGGGAGGCCACAGCACCAAGGGCAACTCGACCTCCAAACACAGGAAGGGAGAGGACAAGGGACGCAGCACCCGTGACAGCAAGGTAGGTCTTGGGGGAAGAATGACCTTGTCCCCAGGCGTTACTTGCTTACTATGTGTACAAATACGTGGTGAGCATTGTGGGCACTGTAACCCGGGAGTGCAATTTTTCATCACATTCTTTAAATTTGCAGTGCGGTTCACCAGGGAACTTAAATCACAAAGCAAGCAGGATTTAGGGACTTGGCAAGGACGGGAAGTGCACGGCTTTCTGACTACACCCCAGTTGTTTTAGATTTGTTGGTGAAGGCTAAGAAAAGCTGGTGTTGATGCATGCATAGCTGCAGGACGACGAGGGTGTTGAGTGGTGGAGAATGTGGCTTTATGTTTGGGGTTTTGTGTGTGTTGTGTGTGTGTGTGTGTGTATATGCAGTTGGTTATGCAGACATTGATGGCTGAGCATTTGTGACAGATACCATCTTTGTAACCAACAGTCACTTCAATTTCTCACTAGCTAATCCTTCAATCAATAATTTGCTTCTTTGTCCAATATACGTACCCAAGAGCTATAGGACATAACCCAGACATTCTCAGTCTCATTCACTCTCACCTTCTTTACAGTTTCCCCATCTCCATTTCATCCATGACTTCAAACACCAGGCTCCTTTTTCCTGAAACTTTATTCTCTCTTTCTCTTTCTCTTTCTCTCTTTCTCTCTCTTTCTCTCTCTTTCTCTCTCTCTCTCTCTCTCCAGGAGAAATCCTCAAAGGGCTGTGATAACCAGCTGGCTGTGCCTCCGCTCTCCACGGACGGCTCCAAGTCTCAGAGATCCAAGCTGGTGTTTGAGGACAGGTAAGAGGAGCCTGTTCCACTGTGGATAACCCCTCAGCAGGCTACGCAGAGAGAGCTGCCGTGGGCATCTAGGGTTGCCTTTGATGCATAAAGCTCCAGGAGGCTGGGGAGGTCATGCATGGATGTGCCAGTGTGCAGGAGAGATGACGTAAATTTCCATTTTAAAAGCCCTTCTGTTGGGAATCCCGGTCCTCTTCATTGCGGGAGCAAACTTCATAGTCTCGCCGGTTATTTGTTTGTTGTCGTTTTAGGGGAATATTTAATGGAAGGATGGATAGGTGGGCGATTTGAGAAAATATTTTGTGTGCGCTTTTGAAGTTCTGTGCACAGAGGAAATGAATGCAGTGACTGAGCATCATGTATATGTATGAAAACCTCTATAAAAATGTTAAAGACTTAAACTTAATGATTGAGTCGGTTTTGTGTTCCATTCTAATTTGACTCAACTTTTGTTTCAGGGTCCATTCAGCGGATCACTACTTACAAGAGGCCAAGAAACTTAAACACAATGCAGATGCACTGGTAAGAGCCTGTGGCAGTTTATATGTGTAACTGAGAGCATAGTTGCATGCAAAGCAGTGAGAGACAACTGAAAGGACCGTTTCCTAAAATACCAATAAGTCTAGCCCATGAAGTGGAACGATAGTCCGTTGAGACTTTGCATGGAGTTTAATGCTCGATATAGGAACACAAAATGGCCGGACTGGGACAATAATCCAGGCCAGGAGTTATACATTGATCCAGGCCACCTTGCCTGCACACCAGCAATGGAAGAAGTATTCAACACAGAATACATTCAAGTGAATCAGTAGCATATATTTTTTTTATCAATTCATAAACCTATTTATAGTGTACTATTCAGTTTTAGTCTGCAAACAAATATTGCCTGATATTTGCCTATTGCCTAACACACACACACACTCATTATAGACAGTATAGCAAACTATATTCAAGGTTAATAAGTTTAAGTTGAAAAACTCACCACAACTCTTTATTCAGTAACAGTCACAACAGCAATATTCAAGACAGTGGTAGCAAACAGGACTTAAATTTCCCTTTAGTATTCCACTTAGTATTTCTTAAACTGCTTATGGTGCAAACTAAACAATGTGATTGTATCTTCAATTTGCCATTAAATCATTTAGACACCAGCTATAGGCCTACATGTTATTGCAGCAACTGTAAAATCTATGCAGTCACTCAAGGTCAGGAGCGACATCAAGTTGCAGTATCTTATTAAGACTAGGTACACTAAGTCAAATGAGATATGACTTAGGTTAATTGTACAACATGGGGGCAGTTCATAACTGTAGACTAACATTCTTATCAGTTATTCATAGTAGTACCATGTGGGACTTATTCTACACTCAATTTTAGTAGCCTAGTATCACATTTAGACTGATACACTGGAAACGCCAGCACTAGTGGTTCTAAACATGTCAAATATTGTGAAGCATTTAATCACCT
The DNA here is from genome assembly GCA_900660315.1 of Diretmoides pauciradiatus. Taxonomy (NCBI): domain Eukaryota; kingdom Metazoa; phylum Chordata; class Actinopteri; order Trachichthyiformes; family Diretmidae; genus Diretmoides; species Diretmoides pauciradiatus. The sequence continues at coordinate 24,947 of CABFOS010039107.1, forward strand.
CCACTTCAAGCACCTTTCTTTTCTTGACTCATTCTTTCTCCACCTTTTCCTTTCTTTAGACTTATTCTTTTCATTTTGACTCTGTCAAAGCGTCACCAGTTGCATTCACAATTCAGTACCACTTTCGGTAGCAAGCTAAATGAACTGATCACATGCTATACATCTATTGATGAGAACAACTTGCTGCCCAGATGAATTATATTGTATATTTTTCCCTATGTCTCACTTTACTTCCTGTTACCAGGGACATTATTCTGCCTTGTTGGGCAAAAAAACCCATCACAGCCTCAAGTCCCATTTGTCCTTAAAGCTCCACAATTGCAGTCTGTGTATTTCAGCACTGAAATGTAAAACTAAATGATTTTGTTACGTGGTACTTTAGTCACTGTAAGGTGAGCAGGCAGCTATAATTTTGCTATAGTTCTGGTATCAGTTATTTACCTGGGGTTTATCAAATACCCAGCTCTGCTTCCTCTTAGTGGAAATAATGTGGCCAATGATGTTGCTGTATCATTAGCCTCTTTAACCCTTTTCCAAAGAGGACATTTTGTATTATGGCTATTTTTTAAAGAAAAGGGTTTCAAGTAATCTACACCAAGTCAACAGTAAAGTGAAACCGGATGGATCAAAACCGTGTCATATTAAATGTCACTAGTCCTGATGTGAGAAGGCAGTGAAGGTGCTTATTAATAATGAGTGATGGGCCATTAACCGGTGTGTATTTCTGCTGTGTCCCTGGTTACTTTTGTTCAGTTGGACCGGTTTGAGAAGGCGGTGTACTACCTGGATGCTGTGGTATCTTTCATCGAATGTGGCAATGCCCTGGAAAAGAGTGCCCAAGAGGCAAAGTCTCCCTTCCCCATGTATGCCGAAACTGTGGAGCTTATCAAGTAAGGGCAAAGACGTTTATCTGTGACATATACTGTTTGATGATCTAAATGATACATAAGTGGTTCTAGAATAGTCAACTATAATAACTGGCTCTGCAAGTAGCTAAACCTGTATTTCATCTTTACTTTCAGATACACTATGAAGTTAAAAAGTTCCATGGCCCCAGATGCTACTTCAGCAGACAAGAGGCTAGCTGTGCTTTGGTAAGTGTGCTGACTGATACATCCGGTGGTGGATTTCCATTTCATCAGATAGCAGCGTCATCCTAACCATAGTCTTCAACTTGAGGAACAGGCATAGAAGAAGAAAACTGTACGTTTGTGGCGACTTGTCCTGTTACATGGCTGTTGCTTGAAAGAGTTCTATATTGAATCAGTTGTTCCTGTTCATTGCTCTTTCCACTACAAATTGTATATTAAGCATTTCCCCTTTTCTTTGACCCATTTCTCTCTCTAGCCTACGTTGCCAGTCCCTCCTCTACCTACGGTTGTTCAAGCTGAGGAAAGAGAGTGCACTAAAATACTCCAAAACACTCACTGAACATTTAAAGGTACTTTTAATTGTTTCCAAGAAGTTCAAATATGCTTTTGGTTGTCATACCTTCAGACACACAAAGCGCTCTGAGTGAATAATAAAAAAAAAAAGTAGTTTTGTATGAATGAACATATGTGACTTTTTGACTCCTTGTGGTCATGGTGTTCTTCCTTCCGTTTTGTTTCACAGAATTCACTGAGTAACACCCAGGCTCCCTCTCCTGGAATGGGAAAGTAAGTAACTTTTTCCTTTCCTTTTTGGAGATTAAAAGTTAATTATTGTAAAATGTAAACAATGGGTTTCCTATACAGGTCTGAAAAAATATGGAAAATGAATTAGATAATTTTTGGAATGGTAAACCATGGAGTAGTATGGCTGAGATGACGGTCTAGTATCAGAGTCTGTGCTTTACAGTAAATGCATGCAAAGTTAAGTGAAACATTAGTACCGGTATGAATGATGATTTTCACTTGGGGCATTATACTTAAATGAACTGCTGTGTGTATTTATCTCAGGTTTTACAACAACTTTGAACTTGCCTATATTTATTTCTCATAGAGGTGTGGAAATGTCTCGATTCTAATATGCATCGCGATGCAGACGTGGACGACTCTGCATTGATGCTGGGATAGAACATAATCGATTATAGCCTACTAACATTTATTGTTGATTTTTCAGCCTCAGCTGGAAGTTACAATTACTTCTGGGAGCAACGTCGCAGTGGCGAACGTTACTAGGCTACATGCTAGGCTAACGTTACAGGAGATATAGCGGCGAGAAGCAGAGATCAGCAGCAAGTGATAATAAACGCACCCAGTATTTTGACTGCAGTCACACCATCTACACTTAGGAGAGGCGTGGTCGCGCTATCTGCACTTAAAAATAGATTGAGCATCTAGATCGCTTTGTACGGTAAAGCGTGTGGGCGCCGACAGACTTCATGGTGCATTCAAGTGAACCCGTAAACTCAGAAATCTATACTAGGCCTGTACCATTTATTTTGGTTTACAATTTAATTTAATGTTAAGACATTTAATTGTTAAGACATTTTAAAGCACTTTCTAAATAAAAAGGGAGTTCATATTTATCTGACTGCTTGTATTAATTGATGAAAAAGTAGCCATGTGCAGTAATATAGAAAATTGAGGATGCGATACCTTGCGATGCATCGTGCAATCGAATCGTTGACAGGTGAATTGTAATCGAATCGTGAGGCCAGTGAAGATTCACACCTCTAATTTCTCACCATGCAGTTTGTAACCTGTTAACAATCTCCTTAACATACCTGTTTGTGTTTCCTAACACAGTAAGGCAGCCGGTATGCCGTCTCCAGTGTCCCCCAAACTGTCGCCTGGCACGGCCGGTGGCTACTCATCAGGCAGCAGTAGCAGCAGCGGTAGCTCGTCTGTGACCATACCTCAGCGTATCCACCAGATGGCTGCCAGCTACGTCCAGGTCACCTCCAACTTCCTGTATGCCACCGAGGTCTGGGACCAGGCTGAGCAACTAGCCAAGGAGCAGAAAGGTAAACTTAAAGCAATGTTTTATTCTTGCCTTTGCTTCTGTTTCAAACCTTGACTGAAGCACACTGTAAAGACATTGTGCAATCAGTGTTTACCTTGCAGTTTTAGTTTGACCTACTAGAGATATGACGCTTAACTCAAATAGGGGTGCTATAAAGTATTAACACAACTAGTCTCTACTAGGGCTGACACCTTCTGGTCGGTTGGTCGATTGGTTGATCGACGTGCTCTTGTCTGACCAAATTTTCATTGGTCGGACAATCTTTGGTGTTACATTCATAAGGAGACAGGCGTTTCTTAATCCATTATTTTGGGGGCGGGAGGGAGATATGCAGAGCTGATGTATTTTATTTTTAAGTGGTAGGCTATACTGTGTTAGAAATAACCTTGATAACGAATAAAAACAATATTCAAATACATTTTACTGAACAACAACACCTATAACTGCTAGCGTATAGGAAAAGTTTGGTCTGAGGCTGTTTGATTGGAGACCTGAGACCGAAACAACTTTTGGCCAACAACTGATGGATTTTTATCAGCAGAATGACGCCGTTTACTGTGAGACATGAGAACTGATGAGGAACGATGGCGTTTCTCAAAGGTCTGTGGATATGTCCTATTATGGACACCATACTCCAGACTAGGCTCCGGAGTCTGGACAGAATCTTTACGTGAGTCGCGCTGTTAGTTTTTATGAGCCTCGTTAGTGTAGTTAAATAGGCACATGAATCGTTTTTTATTCATCTATTTCATTCACGTTTAATAATTGTTTGTAAGGAATCAATATGTCGGTGTGACAATAAACATTTGATTGAAAATCACGCATTTAGTCTATTTTCTGTCATTGGCAAAATATTATCGTTTTTGGTCGATTAATTGATCGTTAACGTTATCAATGATCGATTAAGGACATGTCTTAAAATTGACATCCCTAGTCT
>CABFOS010039119.1:0-11448 GCA_900660315.1 Diretmoides pauciradiatus
ACCCTGCCTCCTATAACACATAAAACGCCATCATGTTACCTTTGTCTGCTGCTGCCAATAGTGTTCTCCCCAGAAAACGTGCAGACAGACAGACAAACAGAGACACTGCCATTAACATTACTTGCCTTTCTCTTTCCCTTGCTGAGGAGGATGAAGGATGGGGAGGGGAGGAGGACTAGCGTTGCTTTGGGAGCGGGCCGGACGGCTGAGCTTGCCTTTAAACTAGCACTCGCACTTTATAATATTTAAATCAAGTGGTGGAGTTTCCTCCTGCTCAACACGGCGTTGTTTATTAAAAAAGCCAAGTAAGCTGCTCTGTTTCGCCATCATAAACTCCGTCTCCGTCTCTCTTTTTTCTCTTTACCTGTACACATTTCTTTCTTCCTGAGTCTGGGTGGGACTGTTTGCGTGCAAACTAACTCATTCATTTCATTGGGTCACATGCTGATGACGCAGCCTGGGGGCGGGCACTCACGTGTGATAGAAAGCTGCTGATTGACTGAGAAGCTAGCTTCACATGAGCTCAGCTAAAGCTGGCAATTAGATGAACATTTTAATCCCCAAAACATATTCTTCTGATTTGCTGAATGGGTGGGCCTGGCTCAAAATGGGTGGGCCCGGGCCCACCCGGGCCCATTGCTGGCGCCGCCTATGATCACGACCCCATTGGGCTCCGTGCACAAGTAATTGGTTGTGATAGGGTCATATGCTGGGCCTGATAGGACTAGTTGTGATTTGACGAGATCACGACCCAATCGGGCTCTCTCGGACACGTCCGGGTCCATCCGTGTTTGCTGGGTGGGGAAACTCTGGGTACGTTGACCGCCATCACAACCCCCCCCTCCCCAGATATGTGTCTTAAAATGAGTGAGAGTTTGATGTGAACGATTTTGCTTTAGTTTGCTTTTGTTACACATTTAATCCTGTCAAGAAACTGCATCCCAACTTTGTGTTCATGCGCGTTTGATGTAAACGCCATCAAGAGCCCATTAGAGGATTAATTGATAGAACGAATGGCTGTAATGGGCAAAACATGACACAACACCATATTAAAACAGAGTGGTTAACAAGAATCCGCATGACTTCAGCCATTAGGTGTAAAGTTCATCTATTTTTACTACTTGACTTGTTTCACTTCTAACCTTTGAGAATCATTGTCTACAAATGGTAGCATAAATTATGTGCCCACTGTTCAATACACATTATTGAATAAATAACAGTTTAACTATGGTGCCATTGTGGTTCTTTAGATAAAACTGGAAATTCTGTAATGATAAAATCAATTGTTAATTATGTTGTTAATGGGAAGGGTGTTACAGACAGATGGCACTGAAATTAAATATGGTTTGTTTTCGCTCTCTTAAAGCCTGTATCTATCTCTCTGTATCCAATTCTCGTTGGGTGCATGGTCTGTATTTTATAGTAAAGGATTGCCTGAGCTGAGCGTCAACCACAGCACATACATCACACTTGCCACCATCCGTCTTTGATTCATCCTGCTGCTGCTGCTACCCCACCCCCTGCTGTTTTTTTAACTCACACGGCACATTCAAGCTGAAAATAGAAGATGGGGGAGGGAAAAAAGTAAGGATTTCATGCCAACAGTAGGCACCACAGATGTGCTCAGCATACGTGTCTGGGACATAGCATGAATTGGATTACCTTCTGAAAATTTAGTTAATTCTACTTGCCACTACCCTTCTTTGAGAGACCATTATTTCATATCAGGGTGATGGCGCTGGCCGATTGATCCTGGGCAAGGCCTCAAGGATGTGCTGTGGAAATGAGCAGGCACAACCAGGGAGCAGCACAGCACTAGGTAGATTATTAAAATTCTTCACCCTGTGATGCTGTGTTTAGGATGCATATTTCCTCATATATATGATAAATAAGTCTGAAAGAGTGCTAGGGTAACCCTTGCATCAGTTTCTTATAGTTATCACTGCCCCATTGGTTCACAGGAGCCATCTGCATTTGAAATGCATTTGAGCGCTGTGCAGAAAAGTGAACAATGCAGAATTCAAATTTGTCAGCAGTCTCAACTATGCAAGCACATACCTTATTCCCTGTACCCGCCCACCTCCTCTCACCTTGCTTCTGTGGCATGGATAATGCAGAAGGAATCATACTCTGTGTCCTGTTTAGAATTATGTCACATTATAATGGTATTCCTTTTCATTGTGTTACTTAGGAATATTAAGACAGCCAGCTGGCAGAAAATAGCCACTATGGCCAAAAGACAATACATTGATTCTTCTTTCCCACCCTTGCAACTTTATATACTGTGAAACTGCAGAATTACATATTTCAAAGTCAGTCCATAGTTAAGTGATGTCAAATCCTGCCACCACCATACAAACTCAAACATGGATGCACACACACAGCACAATATTAACATATATATAAAACAAAACATATATATTTTTCCCTGTACATTGTTGGAGCTGCTTTCCATTACCTTCATTTTGTCAGAAAGAAACTGTAATAGAGTTCCACAAGACATCAGGTGACAGTGGTGTGAGCTTCATTTTTCTCACCAAATATTTTTTTCTTTTCCCCTTCCTCTGTGTCTCCCCAGGTAACCGATAAGATGGCGGCCGGGGAAGCGAATGGGCACAGCTACCTGGTGGCTTGCTGGCAGCCCATTCTGATCCTGATGCTGGGCACCGTGCTGTCTGGCTCCACCACAGGCTGCCCATCCCGCTGCGAGTGCAACATTCAAGAGCGCTCTGTAATGTGCCACCGCAAGAAGCTCATGACAGTTCCCGAGGGCATTCCCGCAGATACACGGCTGCTAGACCTCAGCAAGAACCGCATTAGAACCATCAACCCAGATGAGTTTGCTAACTTTCCCAACCTTGAACACCTGGAACTCAATGAAAACACCATCTCCACCATCGAACCTGGGGCGTTCAACAACCTGTATGGCTTGCGGACACTGGGGCTGCGTAGCAACAAGCTGAAGCTGATCCAGCTGGGTGTCTTCACAGGACTGAGCAATCTCACACAGTTGGACATAAGTGAAAACAAGATCGTCATCCTGTTGGACTACATGTTCCAGGATCTGTACAACCTCCGGTCTTTAGAGGTGGGCGATAACGACCTAGTTTTCATTTCCCACCGGGCTTTTCATGGTCTAAGTAGCCTGGAGCACCTGAGTTTGGAGAAGTGCAACCTGTCCTCTGTGCCCACAGAGGCCTTCACCCACCTCCACAGTCTGATCACTCTCAGGCTGCGCCACCTCAATATCAATGTCATACGGGATTACTCCTTCAAGCGGCTCTATCGACTCAAAGTGTTGGAGATAGCCAATTGGCCATATTTGGATACTATGACCCCAAACTGCTTGTATGGATTAAATCTCACCTCCCTGACCATTGCGAATGCCAACCTCACTACAATTCCTTATGTAGCTCTGCAGCACTTGGTCTATTTACGGTTTCTTAATCTTTCCTATAATCCTATCCACACCATTGAGGGGAATAAGATGCATTATCTTCTGCGACTTCAGGAGTTTCACCTGGTCGGAGGGAGGCTAGCGATGATTGAGCCCTACTCCTTCCGTGGCCTAAACTACCTAAAGATTTTAAATGTGTCTGGGAACTCTCTGAGCACGTTAGAGGACTCTGCATTCCATTCAGTGGGCAACCTGGAAACCCTGGCCTTGTATGATAACCCTCTGGCCTGCGACTGCCGACTGTTGTGGGTTTTCCGAAGACGCTGGAGACTGAACTTCAACCGGCAGCAGCCCACCTGCGCCTCCCCCGAGTTTGTCCAAGGTAAAGAGTTCAAAGACTTTCCGGATGTTCTGCAGCCTAACTACTTCACGTGTCGCAAGTCCAGGATCAGGGATCGCAAAGCGCAGCAGAGATTTGTGGACGAGGGAGCTATTGTTCATTTTGCTTGCCAAGCAGATGGGGATCCTGCCCCAATGATAATGTGGCTCTCCCCACAGAAGAAGTTCATCACCACCAAGACAATTGGAAGGCTCTCTGTGTTGCCAGACGGTACCCTTGAGGTGCGCTATGCCCAGATTCAGGACAATGGTACATATGTGTGTATAGCCAGCAATGCAGGCGGAAATGACACCTCTCTTGCCCACCTGCATATTCATAGCTACTCACCCGACTGGCCTCACCAGCCCAACAAGACTTTTGCCTTCATCTCCAATCAGCCCACAGAAAATGGTGCTAATGGTACACGAGCCAATGTCCCGTTCCCCTTTGATATAAAGACCTTGATCATTGCTACCACCATGGGTTTCATCTCTTTCCTCGGCGTTGTCCTGTTTTGCCTGGTGCTGCTTTTCTTATGGAGCAGAGGTAAAGGCAACACCAAGCACAACATTGAGATCGAGTATGTGCCACGGAAATCGGACGCTGGCATGAGTAGCAGCACGGCTGATGCTCCTCGCAAGTTTAACATGAAAATGATTTAACGGAGCTCTGGAACTGACCAACTTTGAACTTAAAAATAAAACAAAAGGAAAGATAAAGACATGTTATTTCCTCTCTTATAAACCTGTGGATCCTGGTCTGTTAACATAGAGTAATCTGTCTTTTCCTGACTGAAGCACTGGAGAGGAGGGCAGTTCCTGGCTTTCAGGAGAGAGGAGATGAAAGTGCACCCATTGGGGGTTTCGGCAAGGCCTGTGGGGGTCATTGTTTGAAAGTAAATTTTGTTGTAAGCAGTTCATATTCTTGTGGATTTATACTGGGAAAAAATGATATCAGAAAAGAGAAACACTTCTAACAGCCAGAATGCAAGAGGCAGATCATATTTTGGCCATTGCTGTCTTTTGTCTGTATTTTCAGTTTATTGATTTTTCCAAAGCTAGGTGAGTTTGTGTTAAAAAAAAGTATGAAAGAGGATTATATGGGTTGGTGAGCACATGTACACAATATTTGTGGTAACTTAACGTGATGCATTTCCTGTGTATCATTACACAATACATCAGTGTTACAATAGCGTATACTAAGTGCTACATGTAGATAGTCATTTTCTTTCCTACAGTGATTGTGCTGAAAGTCATCAGATGTGTTCCAGATATGGCAAATGTCTGTTTCATAACACCAGATAAACATTGTTTGTTGAAAGATTATGCCCCAATGATTACGATAAGATATTTGAAATAATACAGCACAATGATATTAACATTTGAAATACAAACTGTCATTGATATATGAACCTCATTTTACACAGCAACAAATGCATATCCATATTATTTTCTACACTGTAAGTACACTGACTGGTAAAATAGATTTATATTGGACATCCTGCGACCTGAATGCAGTGATTGAGCTGATGCATCAGGACCACTTTTTGACTGCTGATACCAATTCTGAACTAAACTAAAAATCATCCAATAAAAAGTTTGTTAGTTTGTTAGACCAATCAATTTCCCCCCCAATAACAGATTTAGTTGAATGTTTAAATTAAGCAGTTCAAAAGAGGCAGAAATCAAGTTTCTTTGATGCATTTGTTACATGTGGCTCTTATATGATATTTTAGTAGGGATGCACGGATATGAAAATGTTGGCCAATACCAATGACCAATATGATCTGTATAAAAACAAGTTTCTATGATAATCAAATTTTGTACATGTACTGAAAAACACATGTAAACACTGTGAATTTGAAAAAGTCTTTCTTTATTTCCAAAACACTTAGAAAAACCCTTAAATCATAGATTTACCGCATTGTTTCCTGGCTAAATGGAAATAATCATCGGTTGTTCACATCAGACCAGTTTTGCTCATCTGACCGATACCGATATATTAAAAAATGACTAATATCGGCCGATACCAATATGATTGCCGATGTATCGTGCATCCCTATATATTAGTATTGGGGAAATTCTCTGATATAGCCTCTGAGCCCATCATCCAATACCAGTATCAGTATCATGCATTTCAAAGTAATATCCAGACAATACACACGCTAATTACAGTCAGAGCATGATGCAGAGGGAAATATGTGAGATGTTGCTGTGGATATGATGCTCCATGCCAACAATAGATAGAGCATATATGCTAAGTTTCTGGCATGAAACAGAGTAGTCGGCATTGGGTACGTTTATGTTGTATTTGCTCATCCCTGGCATTTTAAATTGCATTTCAAATGGTCTTATATAATGGTATTATTTTGTGCTTAACGTGATTGTGGGCAATAAAACTTGTGATGCTCAAGTTTTTCTGATACAATGTGCTCCTCAACCTGTACAATATTTCTTTCATTGGTAGTTACTTTTCTGTAAGATTGTTTTAGGAAATGAATGATTTATTTATCCCATTGCTCCCCCCATCAAAGCCATGGAAATATTACCTTCCAGGATTATTTACAGGTATGCTATCCCCAAAAACATGCGATGCGATATTGCCGCAAATTACGCTCCCAAATGGTCCTGCATATAAAATATGAGGTTACGTTCTTACCTTTTCAAGTGCACACTGTGGACAGCTGGGCTTTGCGAGTGTGTGCAAGGATAAAGGCTAAGTTATTTACGATGGATGACATTACAGACAACAACACAGTAATGGGCTGGAAGTATGGACTGAACATGCAGATGGTTGGAGTGACACAGATGGTTTCACCCATGGAGCAATCTGAAGCAGCTTTGGTGTAATCCGTTTTGCATAAAGGAAAAAAAACAAACACTGGATATGGCTCCTGGTTCTCCCTCTTGCTGATTATGAATGCTCTCTTCGTTCAAAGTGTGGCTACTGTATTTAGCCTTTTTTGGTCCTGAATGATACCAGGATTTAGTTTTTCTTTTCTCTTGTTCCTTTTTTTATTTTGACCCTGGACTATGTTGACGATGTAGTCCAAGCCAACTTTTTACAAAAAGATGTTAAAAAAATTTTAAAAAAAGAAATCTATGGAAAAATACATTCAAATTGTTCTGTGCAATAAAGGTAATATGCAGATTTTGTTTTTTAATTAACAAAATTTTGTTGATGTTGAATTGTTGAGAATATGGTATGTTGTATTAAATAATCTATGGAGTTTTTTAAACACACGATAGTCCTATCTTGATTTTAAAGGTGTAAGACTTTTATTGTCACATAGCACAAAATGACCATATATATGTGGGGGTTGATAGGGTTTTGATCAATACGAATGACTCAACATGCTTCACAAGGTCCTGAGATTTCTGGCTTTCAAAACTCACTTTCCAGCCCAGACTCAGTTGACGTTTTACCTACGAAGGATAAAAGGATAAAGGAAGGATAAAAAGCCCTATCTTCAATCCAAACAGGTAAATAACAGAAGTGTTTTTATTGCATCGTGATATATTAGACATTTCCATTGGACCTCTGCTCTAATTAGCTAACTTAATTAATTAATGACACTTTAAAGTTTTGCTGTCCAAACTTAAATCCTAACAGAACATTTGGATCTTCTAGGTATGTAAATGACCATATGACCAATTTGTTTCATTTACATGGAAATTGGTAGTTATGTTTTCTGGCCCCTAAATGCTAATTAACCACCCTCAGTAAAGGATCCCAGGCAACATGATATAGACAGGGAACGCTATTAATTTTCATTGCAAATTTGTAATCTTAAACGAGCCATGTCGTAAAGCCATTATTTATTACAGTAGGCCTAATTTTTTTTGCTATTTTACATGGCTATTTTACATGAAACATGAGAAAATTGGGTTACTCTTCCTTTGAAGGTTACTGTATGTGAAATGACCACACACAGGACAGCCTAGTTCCATAAAACAAAGTGCTGCTCTGCATTGAGTTTGGATTTCTATCCCATTCCTTTTATTCCACATGCCACCTTGGTTAGGAATCCATGGGGACTCGTGACTTTTTTTTCCTCAAGCTGTATCAAAGCACACTCATTTATCTTCTGACTTGAAAACAGACAGGCAAAAAAGAAGAGGAGAGAAGCTATTCTTGAGGCCTCAGAGCCCCGGGGAGTAATGTAGAAATCCATTGTTTTCATTTCTCACATATTGGATCTGTGATGATTTCTAGGTCAGGAACAGACTGATGGATTCTGACATTGTGCAATAAGTCTCTTCTCCTCAACTGAGCATGAAAATATAGGCACACCTCTGGATCTTCCTCACAATCATCCAAATCCATGTGAATGTGTCTTCAACTGGGAAATATTGTAAGTAGGCAAATAAAAGTGGGAATTTGCCATTGGCTGTGCCTCTATCACACAACAGGAACAGCTGATGCCTAAGATAAAAAGCAGGGCATCTGAGATTCACAGTTAGATGTTGAATCTTAACTCAGGGCAGGTTAGCCATCTCTCCATGTGGCATTTTCATTTCCATATGAAACGGCCCCAGTTTGGGTCTGTGAAGTATGTTTTTACAGAATATATTGAGGGCTTGGAGACAGAAAAGTGTAACTAGAATTTTCAACCATTGGTCGGCATTACGAAATGCATTCAAGTGCGCCTAGGAACAGAAAACAGCTCTCCATGTGCCAAGAGACATGAGGGAGAGCGCACATGGTCCAGCCACATACTAGGTTTTACCTAGACTTGTTAATTTGGCTCTCATGTAAAATGTGCCAAAACCTACTTACAAACTTAAAAGTTCGGTAGACTCAAACTTAAAAGTTTGGTAGACTCAGTCTGGTTCAGGGGTGAAGTTGATGCTGCATTTTCATCAGGTCTGGTTTGTGTTCACACAGTCCTGTGTTAAGCAGACCAACGTGGTTGGAAATTTGCGAGGGAAAATTAAAAGTCACTTTCCGGTCAGTATTGGAACAATGGAGCAACAACAAATATTCATCCTATCTTTATCTGTAATGCGTTGGTGTTCTTACCAAATAAGAACAATTTAACAGTATGAAGAATATGAGTGCCTGTCGAGACTGCGTGTCAGCAATACATTGATTAGACGCACTGCTGCAAGACGGGACCAAAGGAGAAGATGGGCCCTTATGAGTGTCTACACTGTGGACTTATTACACAGAAGACGAGTGAGGTTTGTTTTTGATTATTAGGTACAAATTTGGTGACTTCTTGGCTATACGGTTATAGTTTTACATGAAATTAAACTACAAAAGAAAAACTAAGCATCATTATCCTTGTATAGAGAATGTGAAGTTGGTGCCACGCCGTTAGGATGGGGGCGCCATCTTGTGATGGACGCGCCCTCCTGTAATAGAGATTAAGCTGAGGCGCACCTCTCAAACTCCTGCTTATAAATCAATGACCGTAACACTTATTGCCTAAATGTTGTCACCGTGAGAGAGGAGAGATCCTGCTGAATGTGCGATGTGAAATTTTTATGTGTAGTGTCAACAATGTGAGAATTGGAGCAGGTTAGAAAAGTCCCTTTTTGTGCTTCCCTCCTCAACAGAAAGGCAGTGGGATCCTCACAACATGGCACGTAAACAAAATAAATTCAACACGGTGTGACGTCACCTTCACATTCCCTATAGACAGTCAAAATGTTCAGGTCTGCACATTTTTCTTCAATATAGAATAATGTGGATTTTTTTGTTATAGAACTGAGTGATTTACAGATGTCTACCATTAATCAATTAATCAGAAATGATATGACACTTATGTGTTTCGACAGGAGCATGTGGGTCTATCCACGTCCCTGTAGTTGGTGGCAACACATTAGTGAAAATGGCAACTCAATTTCAGAATGAGAAGAGGCACCTGTGTGACATCCTGCAGCCTGGCACACCAGAACACCCAATGCAGACGCCCTGTCCCTGTGAAGCTACGAGTGGTCATATTGTATGTCTGTGGAGGATAGCAGCCAACCTGGAACTCAGGTCCATCTTTCACCTGTTTAGTGTTGGCCTGTCCACTGTCTGTGTGATTACACAAGAGGTTGTAACAGCCATAAATAAAGTCATGAAACTGTAATACATCAAAAGCCCATCTACTGCTGAGTTTAGGGTGCAGGGATGAATGGATGTTACCACAGGTTGCCCGGGTAATAGATGGGACTCACATTGGTATCCTGGCTCCAGCTGAAGACCCTGCTGACTACTATAACTGGAAATGTTTCTATTCTGTTCTCTTGCAAGGTGAGGTGGAACACAAAATGAAATTCTGGGATATCAATGTGGGCTGGCCAGGTAAAGTCCATGATGCCAGAGTTTTTGTCAACTGGACTGAGATGTTTAAAGGAGTAGATGTGCCTCTGGTCATCCTTGGTGATGCGGCTTACCCACTACTCCCTTGGCTTATGAAGCCATTTCCAGAGGGCAGAGGTATAACACCTGAGCAAACAAACTTTAAACAGTTAAGCACGGATGACTGTGGATGGATGATTCATTTCCCTGGTCAGCTCCACCATCTCAGCATGTTGTGTTCTGGGTGGTTGGGTCATGGATGGTGGTGGGATGTGTGGTTGGGTCATGGATGGTGGTGGGATGTGTGGTTGGGTCATGGATGGTGGTGGGATGTGTGGTTGGGTCATGGATGGTGGTGGGATGGGTGGTTGGGTCATGGATGGTGGTGGGATGGGTGGTTGAGTCATAAATGGTGGTGGGATGTGTGGTTGAGTCATGGATGGTGGTGGGATGTGTGGTTGGGTCATGGATGGTGGTGGGATGGGTGGTCGAGTCATGAATGGTGGTGGGATGAGCAGGCGCACGGGAAGGTGTTTTAAGTAGGGGGGGCTGCCAAATGAGTGACGTCATTGTATCATTTATTTATTTATTATTACTGTATAGATGGGTTTCCCGACTACCTCCAGTCAAGGTGCGCACACACCGCTGGGGCAAAAAAGATAGATAGATAGATAGATATTTTTTATTAGAAGTTTGCATAGGAAAAAGTACAGTTTCATGACAGTACGATTCACTGGTACAAAGTCAACTAAAAGGATACCAAAGAAAGTGTTTAGGCTTTTTTCAATAAGGGTCCCTTTTTATAACTCATAACATTGAATGACATACAAAATAAAACATGGTACTTGCAGTGGATGCGAGCAATAAAAGTATATACAATATTTACATATCAGAGAAAAAATAAAAATAAAAAAGGGTAGTACAAATGGGGGATTAACAAAGTGGTATATACAGTGGAAAACAAGAAGGTAATTACAATGCAGAGAGAAATATGGTATTTACAGTGAGAATGAAGTTTTAACAGAGAGTGGTTAGGGGGAGGCAAGGTAGAGAGTAAGTTTACCAGTTTCTAGACGTAACCGCTTGTAGGTGGCTTTTTAGGGCGGTTTTGAAGGAGGGAAGATTTAATTCCTTTAATGCCTTCGGTAGGGCGTTCCACATGTTTGTGGCATAGCAGGAGAACGAGTTTAACCCTTTGAAAGCTTCCAAAAGATCGATGGCTGTTAAACAACCCGCGAATCACATTCTCTTCGCCCCAAATCCTCTCCCGCCCACTCTTTCCTAATTGAAATGCACACACTGCGTAGTGGGAAAGGAGACAAACGCCTCATTGTTATAGATGAGATCCTTTGTGCAGCAGCAGTCTGGATCTGGGATA
>CABFOS010039121.1:0-10462 GCA_900660315.1 Diretmoides pauciradiatus
CCTCTCAAAAATCCATGATATTCCAGAAATCCCATGACCAGTGGGGAACCTAGTCTAGACGATCAGAGATCTCGCCGCCCAATCGTCTGGGGACTTCTAAATGCAAGTTAGTTGCTAGAACTGCGGCGAAAACGGCCGCTAACTATGCTACGGCCCTCGACATATGTCTATGCCCAGGACCATTTCAATGGCTCTGCCTACGCCCATAACGTCTCAAAAGCCGACAACTCCCACATACCGCTTTGGGTAGTCCGTCTCCCAGTGTAACCCTTCTGCTCCACCGGGAAGTCCCGTAGCTTTTTTAACTGCTCCACCACCCACGTCCATGATGCGTAGTAGCCCGACAAGAATGAGGTTATTGCAACATAACGACTCCGCTCACAATCAAATCAAAACAACGTTGGTCTTTGTAGCACAACAGTCCCCCAGAACTGTGGAACTCAATTACCACACACACATACGGCGAAAAAACTAGGGGGAATGAAATGCAATTGTATGCAGGAATGCAAAATATAGTAAAGATATTTATTGGCAGTGATCTCAACAAATTTGACAAGACAGCAGCTTTCCCCCTGCAACATGCAGCTACAACTACTAATCGTGTAGTTCGTCCATCTTGGTGGAGCAGCTCGTATTGATTACAATGGGCGCCTACAGCCGCGACACGCGTAGATCAGAGCCCAACTCGTCCTGTAATGTCCTCCAGAGCAGATGTGTAGTACGGCCGGATGGATGAATCATGTTCTAATAAAAGATTGTGTTTGGGGTTTTTTTAACCGATGAATATGTTTCGCCGCAATGTTTTGCGACAAACATCAATAAACTTTGAAGGAGTTTTCTTCGGGACTGCGGCTGTGTTGCTGGTAGTACTACAGTGTTTACAAGCACACACAACTTCCGCCTGTCACCGCCCCAATATGAAGGGCCGCTCTAAAGACTTTCCATTGCTTCTGCCATGCAGTTATTTTTAAAACTCGCTAATTGTTTCCACCCAGTTTTAGCGACAAAACCTGGGGGGAAACTCCTCAGTCTTTAGTTGAGTGAAGCATTTAAAGACTGGCTTGTGGGTCTTGTGGGAACCCTGCAAATTATGTGGACCTAGAACACGAGCCCACAGAACAACTTAGCAGGCAACATGTTTGATTGGCAACATCACACAGAGAGAGAGAGAGAGAGAGCGCGAGAGAGAGAGAGTTAGACAGACAAGCAGACAAAGATAATAAGAAATGGAGGCACACAAGAGGCTCATAGACACAAAAATCAGAGACAGAAAGTTACAAGTTGTCCTGTTGTCAGCGTGGTGCAGCCTCATTGGATGGGGTGTTTGTTTTGATATGCACAGCCCTTAAGTTCTGCTTCCATCTTTTCAACTTCTGAATGAGGATGGACAGCCTTCTCTATCCTCTGTGTTAACAGACATCTTGCCTTTTTCCTTGTCCCAATCTTGTCTTCCCAGTCACTCACAAACATTTTCCTCTCAAGCTCCCTGTCGTCTGCCTTGTAGCCCTTTCATTCACGCAAACTAAATATACTCTATCCTGGCCTTCCTGGCCTCTTTCCTTGTTTCTTCCTTTCTTGCAAACCTACTTCCATCACCCCTCTCTTTTTCCTATATAGTTTTTCTCCTTCCATCTCAGTCATCCCCTGTCTCATCTTCCTTTAGCTCCTCTTCCTCCCTCTCTCTGTGTCCTGAGAGCAGATACTTATAAGAGATGCAGACGTGCTGCCCCTCATCTGTAGTGTGCTCTGCTACTGTACGTGGTCCAGTAGGAAAGTTGAGGGTAGATTGGCAGGTTGACAGTTAACCTCTGGATGTCACCGTACTGTTACTGTGCTCGGTTCCCCTGGTCAGTCACCGCCTAGTCGGGCCAAACTTAGATCTTATGCAGGTTATGTCCACTTATTTTAGTGTATTGTATGTGTATTTGTTTTGTTTGCCTTTTCTTCTGTCTGCCAGTGTGACTCGGTGTTGATCTAGCGCCTGTGAACTTCCTTTGCCGCAGGCACCTTTTATGAAAATGGCAAGTGCGACACTCATTTGATTTCACCCAAACTCTGCAGTAGGCCAGGAGCGCAGACAGCTACGTGCCTGGCTGACATGAAAGAAAGTAAGTCTTAATGGGGACGCTCTAGGACATATTTATGTTTGGGGCAGGAGGGAGAGAGAGGGAAAGCGGTGGTGTAGGAGAAGGAGAAAGAGACAGAGAGAGACAGAGAGATTTAAAGCAAGGGTAAGGGAGAGAGGCCTCACAAGCAATAGACCAGGAGGACATTATTACCTAGGAAATGTGTGCTTTGAGGTGGTGCTGTGCACAGTGTGTGAGTATGGATAATAACACCCTGCTTGTTAGTTGCACATAGAAATAGTTGTTTACCAAACACTTTAAATTCATAGTGGGCCTGGTTCCATGTTTCATTTATGCAATGCAAAGAAAACAATCAAACAGAAAACCCAAACTGTCAATTTTATGGAACTGCATTACTGGACTCAAATTACCTTGAAATGAGGGCACACAAAAACAAGAAAGATCTTTCTTTTCTTTACTCTGGGCAGTGGCTCACCGTTTTCACTTTCACTCCATCTTTAGGAGTCTGCTTAGTAGTCAAGTTGAAACCCAGCATCTTATTGGCCAGCTCGCCAACCACTGCAGGACTGGAGAGGGGTGATTGGTTCAAACAGTATCCATTTTGTAACAACAGCCATAACAACCTAAAAAATACAGTGCTACAAAATATATATTTGTTACAGTAAATGTGGGAACATTAATTTACATTACAGTAATTTAGCAGATGCTTTTATCCAAAGCGACTTATAATAAGAACTTGGTAAATGTATACATTTCCCAAGGTAGATCTGGTAAATCCCAGTTAGTGTGGGCGGAAAATGCTAGTGACAGTATATCAATCAACTTATTGGCCAAACTACATATATGTTGAATACAAAGGTTGCACCAAAGAAACAAAAAATTGGATGCAGGTCAACCAAGAGAGGATGCATGAAAACGTACCAAATGCCGGTCTGCCTTTGCCAATTTTCTGATGTGATAGTTTTAAATGAATGAATTACCCAGTCTCTCAGATCTCAGTTCACTATAGAAGCCGAAGTCCGAAGAGGTATTTTGGCCACGTGGTATGACGTACCCACAACAAAGCATAGGGACAGGACTGAGAGAGCCTTGCACTACTGTCACTAGCGTTTTCTACTTACAGTAATAGGAAAATGTACAGTACACATTTACCAGAGTTACTTTGGGAACTACATTTACCAATTTCTCACATTTACCTTATCATACCAATTGAAGAGAAGAGAAAAGCAGGAGAACAGACAGATGAATAATTATTAAAATATTTCTCATTTGAAGGGACACATGCCGTAGAATTTTCTGGGCATTAACGTTACATCATTTGACAAAGCGCGGCTTTTGAAGAATCGTCAGTATGTCTACACATCACTTTGAATGAGCCTCTCCTTATTCTTGCTGCTCAAAAGCAACTTGCACACCTGGGCGCCTTCCCCAAGCGCGCTCTAGTTTTTATAAGTGAATACAAATGAAGCCAGTGGTTCTTCTCATCCTTTTGATAGATGAGAGGAAAGTGAACTGTGTGTTAATGTCACTGTCTGGGGACGATGAACTTCAGCAGATCTCACTTTGAAAAAGTTTCCGGCCATCCCAAGTCCTGAAGTAGGATGACGATGATGCATGTCTGGGTGGGAAAATTGTCATAAATCACCTTTTTGTCTTTAAGGTGTCAGTGGTTGTTAGTTTCCTTTACTAAAACCATTCTTTATAGAGATAAATATAGATAGAAAAAAGTATTTAGAATGTCTGAGCACAGAGATGCTCTTTCAAGTTGTTGCTTGGCCTTTTGAAAAATGGAAAATATTTCAGAGTTTGTCCTCATTGAAGGAATACATCTGTTGCATTTTGATTTACTATGCTAGGCCAAAATAAACCTCAACCATGGCACAAAATCCAACCGACCTGAGAGAGGCAAACTCAGAATGGGGTGCATAACACTTCTGCCAACAGTAAAATCCCTTTTTCAAAGTATAATTGAGAAAGGTTGTTCTAAAACAAGACATCGGGGGAACAACAATCTGCTTGTTTGCCACGTTAGTAATCCTGACTGTGTCTTCGTGTCGGGGGAGCATCTTCAGAGAGCTCTTTGAGCCTCCACTCTCCTAAAAAAAACTGTCTGTCTACTAAATCAGTGTTGTGAAATGCACATACAGTAGGGGCATACTTACTCCTTAGTTAAGTGCACTCCACCTTTAAGGCCACTGTCGAACACACCCTTCCCTCTGCCACCGGCAAGAATCTGAGCCTTCAGAACAATCTCCTTGGCATCTGAGAGACAGAGAGAGAGAGAGATATAGGATAGTCAGCTGACAATGAGCAAGGTTGAGAAGGCTGTAACACCTCTCCGATCAGGTGTCATCGGCTCACCCCATCACCTTGAGCCCCTATTAACTTATCTGCCCTTCTGATGGAGGCAAGGAAGGGGAAGAGGAAAAGAGAAAGGGTGAGTTGGGTATGTGAAAGGACAAAGAGCTTTGTAGGAAGAAGCGATGGTCTAGGCTCTACAGTAGAGCTCACCACTTATCCACAAGGACATTTCCCCCAGCACTACTAATTATAGTACAGGCATTACTATACCCTTATTGAAATGACATAACAGACTGCTTGAAAGACACCATTAGCATAGAATATCCAGCAAAATGCCAACAAGGCACTTAGGTCCACCCTCTCATCTGTGTGTAGTCCCTGTGACTGGCATCCAATAACAATGTCAATGTGAAGAGTGAAATAAGCAATTGCACTAAAGTTTGAAAACTTTGCATGACCTTGCTTCAATTATGTAAGCACCTTGCATCCTATTTGCTGTCACTGCCACCTCAAAATAACTCTCAGCTGTCTATTCAACTGCCTGACCAAAATCTCCCTCTATTCAAATGGAGCAACAAGGACACTTGATGGAAGATGGTTTCTGGCTAGGTTATTATCATCTAGGTGGGGAGAGTTCAGCCATTGACAGGTGGCTGCCATCAAGGTGGATGCAGAAGTGCTGGGTGGGCGGTAGGGAGAGTGGAGGAGGAGCATCTGCTATGCCATGCATGAAAAGACGCCTTGACCTTGGGCCAGAGAGGAGCTCATCCTCCCTTGACTGGGTGAGACGAAGGTAAGGGTGGAGAGAGTCTAAACAGAAGCTGGTACAGGAAGCGAAATCTTCTGGTTGCTGCTACTGCTGCTCGTAAGGGACAAGAGCCAGAGAAAATAGCCTCTGACAGGGTGGTAGGGATTAAACTACACTGCATTATTAGTAAGGCCCTTTTCTCGGTGGGGAATTGAGAGCTGAGAGAGATACAGATAGACACAGTAAGCGAGAGAGAGAGATAGAGAGAGAATAAAGGTGTGCTCATATGCAAAGGGCTTTGAGAGGAGTCATAAATGAATAAATATGTTAATAAAAAACTGCTACTGCGCAAAATTAAAAAGGAGTTCAAAGAAAGATGAAATAGAGTGTCCTGCGGGCATGTGCAGTGGAGAGGGACAGCACAGAGGAAATTACTTTTGTTAAAAAAAGGTGAAAAAAAGAACAACGATGAGGCCCAATAGGGAGATTGCTCTGTTTGAGGTGTGGAAAAGGGTAAGATCATTGACACATTAATGAGGGCCTTAAAAAAGGAAGATGTGATTTTAAAAGCTAAGCTATATTACATATTTAAAGGTCTGTAATGTGCCAGGGAGGGTAATGGGGTGAATAAGAGGCAGGTGTTCATTCCTGCCGCACCAGTAATTGATAGCAAACCTGCTTATTATGCAGCACATAACAAGAAATGAGGCAATATCAGCAATAATAGATGGACCCTGAAAGAGCAATTTGCTCATGATATAAGAAAACGTTATAATGTAAGAAACAAGAAAAATGCTGAAAATGATGTGATATAATGCAGTCATACAGTATCTCAAATATTGTTAAAAAAACAAAACCCAACTCTCCTTTGAAATGTATGTAGAGGGTAATGATGTCCTCAAAGATCACAGTGAACATGGTTCATGGGAAAGAGCAGCGCACGGAGGGCCATTATCTGGTAGTATGACAGACATGAGATGGCCTCTAACATACAGCCAGTTTAGTCCCTAATGAGAGTGGAGCAGAGTCAGGGGAGACAGAAAAGAAGGTATAGCATGTAAAATCAGAGAAGAGGTGCTTTTATCACCCAGACGATGCATTGAAAAAGGGGAAGGAAGGGCACATGTCTGGAAGTAATAAGTAAAGACACTGTTGGAGCACTGTAGGGAGTCTCAGGGGCCTTCAATGTGTTTATTCGGCATTTGATACAATGTTAAATCTGTAAACTGAAAAGTCATGCTAATATAGAGGTAATGTTAAATCAAATTCTGAGTATGTCTGAGAGAGAGAGAGAGAGAGAGAGAGAGAGAGAGAGAGAGAGAGAGAGAGATGAGAAATAGAGACAGAAAGATGAGAGAGAAAGAAAAAGAGGGGAGAGAGAGAGAGAGAGAGAAAGCGAGAGAGAGGAAGAGAGAGAGAGAGAGAGAGACAGAGAGAGAGAGAGAGAGAGAGAGAGAGAGAGAAACCCTACATGCAGAATTCTGTAGAATGATTCTGAAAATACAAAGGAAAACACCAAACAATGCACGTAGGGCAGAATTAGGTCGTTTTCCATTATTGATAAATGTACAAAAAAGATCTCTAAATTTCTGGATGCACTTATACAAGCCCAACAAATATAGGTTTGTATTTCATTTGTCGCACTCTCACGCAATTCGAAAGCGCTGCTGCTATTACTCTGCTTTTGCCTCTTTCTTAAAAAGTAAATTATTGACTGGTATTGTAAATAAAGCGGTCAGCTGGCCCATTGACTCTCCTCCCTGCCTTGTCTCTGTCTGCCGCGGCCCCAGGAGTAGTGAGCCTCGCTACACAGTCCTACTGTATAATCACTCATTGGTTGTGGATTTCAAGACGGACCAACATGGCGGCTTGTTTGGAAACTTTCTGTTATATTACTAAAATAGTTCTACTAAAATAGTTTCTGAAAACGTTTGAGGTGAGAAATAAGCCATACAGTTGCTGAATTTCAGATTCACTTCATTTTAGATTGACAACGGTTAGTTTAAAAGTTTGTACGCGAGTCAAACTCAGCAAAGACATTGTTTGTTCTCTGATGTAATGGTGTCGTTAAGGTGCACTGTCAGCACGAGTACAAACAAAGCATTTATATATATATATACACACATATATATATATATACATATATAAACATGACTGACACATAATTTACTTGTCCCAGGCAAGCGGGCAAGCATTAATGTCGAGTCCTACTTATCATCAGAATGTGAAAAGATGCTAATACTTGTTTTATTTCCTTTCATAGGTCTTACGGTTCAAGGTGTGTTCAAGGTTTTCAGGGAGCTACAGCGTCATCTATTTGCGCAAAAAGAAACACTTGTGAACCACCAGTTGTTCACTCAGCCGGGGTCAGGTCAACGTACAAGTCCCAGGTCTGGAGACTGCGAAGGAACAGAAGTGAGAAGAAGCTGAAGCAACATCTTGCTTTCATTGAGTGGACAAAAGAACTGGCTGACAAAAGAACACAACAAGGATCTGCTGCTTGGACGATTGCTGCATGATACTGTATACGTCGCCAGTATAAAGTGTAGCACAATAGGCAATAAATACTGTATATTGTAACGGACTGTTCATGTCAGTGGTTAATGTAATGGGTGTCATCGCAGGACTAATCCAGATGACGCCGAGAGCGAAAAGAGGAGGAAAAACAAAATATTTACATTTTATTCTGTACAGCCAAGTTTTGCTGTGTTTGCATGGATTTTGAACTTAATTTCACCATATTCTCGTACCTTTATGACTTTATTCTCGTAATAGATAGATGTTTTCATTTTACTCATAATAATGAGTAAAATGAAAACATCTACCCTTATTTCAGGATGTCTCAGGATATCAATTGACATGTATGCACGGGGCATGATGAAGATTTTAACTGCTTCACATGCATATTAACTTGACACTGTGAAAGCAACGCTATGCATTGCAAAGGAGTAGACAATTAGTGAGTGATACTGATGGGGGTTGTATTGACGAGGCTATTATAACGAGTACTCTAGTACGGTAGTGGGTTTCTCATTTTGACCAGAAATGGGGGCTGTTCTGGATGTATACTAGATTAGCAAGATTTTCTGAGCCTCAACTGTTAGTTGGAGGTTGTGACTTTAAAGACAAAATAGTGCAAAATAGAAGACCTGCATTCAAAATACGGTACCTATTACAGTGAGAACATCACCAAAAGGCATTCATTGCAAAAATGTTTTTCAAATCTTTTGAAAACACACGCACAAAAAAAATTAAAAAAAATAAATAGAGGCAAAGAGGCACTCCTGTTCACTCCACAACTCCACCAGATTCTCCTCCTTTTCCACAGTCCAACAGAACAGAGACTTCACGTCCTTTCGCCTCCTCCAAGTCCCCACCATGTTTAGGAGGAGGATGATAGATAGAGATGCTAATATGGCACGTCAAAATATATACATATTAATATTTTTAAAATGAAAAGAGGCAGAGATATGTTTTATATCATATTCCGTTGTATTGTAAATATACATTACAGTGAAGAGAACCGGAGTAGACACGACGAGCTGAGATGGACCATACTGCGTCCTCCCATCCTCGAGCGCTTGTACTCCCCAGTAGAACTTACCTTGTCCAAACTACCAAGTACGCAAGTCTGAACTTGTCAAGTATGCAGACTGAGAAACGTTCCTTGTGGAGTTGCCATAGCTATCCAACAATGATGATGCGCTCGCACATGCGCAAACGAATAGTATAGCTGTGACGAATAGTATACCGACACTGCTTGCTGTTTTGGTTGCAGTCTGGACTGCTCACATGTGCCACCTGGTGGTTGTTGGTGCTTATTGAATCTAGTGCTGGATAAATAAATTTCACTGCCAGAGGCGTGCCACAAGACACCTGTTACTGCTGCAACTTTGACATGCAGATCGCACCAAATTGAAATGCAAACCATCTGTACATTGCACTTCAAAGATCAAAGCTCTGAAAACCCAAGAACTGAACCCCGAAAATAGTCCCCTGAAGCAGCTGGTTCTGAGTCTAACTAACCCTCAGGCCAGCACTGCTTTCCAAACAAACTTTACGAAAAATCAGGCTATAAAACAAAGCAAGAACAACTATTTGAAACATTGGAACGCTGAAATCAAAACTCAAAACAAACTAGAAGTCTATCGGGCCCTAAAAAGAAACTATGAATTGGAAGAATACCTCTTAACTGTCAGAGATAGAAAGCAAAGACAGATCCTCACCAAATACAGGCTCAGTGACCACAGTGTAGCCATTGGAAGGGGGAGATATAAAAAGACTTGGTTGCAAAAAGAGCAATGAATATGTGGTCAATGCATGACAGATGAGGTCAAGACGGAGGCGCACTTTCTCCTTAAATGCCAAAAGAGCAACGGGCATTTCAAAGAGCTGGAACAGAGTACCAGGAACTACACGAGGCAGATAAGCTGTGGTCCTGGGAGGAGGGTCAGCAGTGAGCACTGCAGCAAGGTTCATACTATTATGCCACAACCTGAGAGACAGTGGGTGATGGCACTTATCATTGATTGTTCTTCATCATTATTAGTGATCAGTTATTGTTGCTGCTATTGCTGTTATCATACAGGGTTTCCCGCAGCCGTTTATAGTGGAGGCGCTGCGCCTCGGCTGAATTACCGCCCGCCTCTACTAACGTAAAGAAAATGAATACACTTTTATGAAATAAAACCTCAGAAACCTTCGGGTAGAAAGGAAAAAAAGGCAGACACTGCAATATGTGTGAATAGTGTTTAGACCTAGTTAAAACGTGAGATATTGTCAGGATCTGTCACAGCTCAGCAGATGACAGTGGTTAATTGATGGTCTGCTTGTTGTGTGGAACAGCAAGCTGGAGCAAAAACATCAAAACTACTTCCTGTTTCTGGATTTTCACAGTAAAAGCCTGGAAATTAAACAGAAAAGTTGAGCTAAAGGAGAATAAATATTTGAAAGTAATCCAGAATGCCTGAGAGCCTCTGTCATGGCCCTGTCCCATCCTGCCCAGTGTTCCCCCTTGGACTTGCCCCTTCTCTGCCAGCCGTTGGCCTCAGCCCCTGTCTGCCCCTCTCTCTCTCTCTCCTCCTGTCTCTCTCTCTCCTCCAACCCCTCCTCTCTCTCTGGTCTCTCGCCCTCTCTCTCTGTCTCCCCATCTACCTCTCTCTGTTCCTCTCCCTCTCTCTGCCGCTCTCCCTTAGCCTCCAGTCCTAGCTATGTTTATGTTTCTTAGTCTTGTAGCCCCCCTTAGTCTTTGTAGTCTAGTCTTTGTAGTCCAGTCCCCTAGTCCTTGTAGTCCTGCTCTAGCCCCTTAGTCCTTGTGGTCCCCCTT
>CABFOS010039123.1:2145-15684 GCA_900660315.1 Diretmoides pauciradiatus
AGTGCGTCTGCCCGTTGGGGGCGTGGCCGGTCGGAGTGCGTGCCCGTTCAAGGCCCTTGCAGTGCCCGTGATAAACGTGCGGTATTGCTGCTTGCAGCATTCTTGAGAACCCCTCATCTGATCGACTTCACACTCGACACTACACAGGGTCCAAAATAAACTTTTTGGCTTACCTGCCAGGATGGCCGGTAGATGAAAACATTTACCGACCATCTTGGTCTCATATGCGATTCTTAATCAATGTTATAGTAGTGTGCAGTAATAATTATATAATAATGTTCCATACATACTTTTTTCGGAGGTCCGGCTGAGCAAAACTCGGACAGAAGACATTTCTCCGTTCTGTGTTTAGGAGCGGCTGAGATTTTCACAAAAAGGAGAATAGCTGGTCCACCTTAAAGGTCAGTCGACCTTAAGTGAGCCTGGTCAGGAGGCTATAACCCATTGTCGCTAACTTCGGGGCTAACCCCCTTCACTTTAATCAGCAGGTAGCAAGCAAGACACGGGAACTTGGCTTGGGTCTTGAGGCATTTATTATATTATATTTATTATAGGCATTAGCATTTATTCACTGACAAATAAACTGTCCACACACTGCTGCTACATTTACCGCTAACAGCTGATTTCATACTCTGCTCCGGTCGCCAGCCTCCGTCACACACACGCTCTTCTTCTTCAACTTCCGGCAACTTTCGCAGTTGCCGCTCCACAGCGCCCCCCCGGTACAAAAAACTCCTCATGGATTTCTTAAGAACCGCGCACCCGAACAACTTCACACTCGACACTGCACTTCCTTGCGCCATGAGCAATACACCCGCCAAGTGTGAAGTCGACCGGATGAACGGTTCCCAAGATATGTGAAGGACAAACACACACAGAGATTTCTCGCTTTACTGTTAGATGTGTCACCCCTTCCATCTTTTCCCCTGCTCGTACTAAGCAAATTAGGTCTGTGTCACTTTATCCTCTGTGACGGTCCAAGTCTGAGTAATGTGTTGTGTGTGTTGTGTAATGCATTTCTCAGTCCCTTTGGTTTGATGTTGCGTAACAAAGGGTGTCATCTTTATTATCTACAGTCTACAGTGTTTTTTCTCTATCTGGACAAAACGTAAAGAGCATAAAAAGTTGAACAAAAAGCAATTTCTTCAGGAGTGGCCCCACCACACCAAAAGGAAAAGAAAAGGACAGTGGCGGTAGCATGTTAATTATTGCTAAGCATGATTTCTGCAGAAGTAGGGCAAATGAGAAACCTGAGAGGGTGTTGTTTAAATCAGTGGTTCCCAACCCAGTCCTCAAGTACCACCTGTCCTGCAGGTTTGAGCTCCAGCTCTACTCAGGCACACCTGGGCCAATGAGAGGCTTCACATTTTCATGATACCATCATTAGTTCATTGGTATTATTGTCTTTTGTTGAAAAGAGAGGATCTTGGCCCTTCAGAAATAGAGCATGATCTTTTAAATCATGTCATCCATTTGTAGTCAGCAAGTAAAAATATTTAGATCAGGCGAAGACAGAGTTTAATATAAGCAAGGTTGGTTAGTTTTTCAAATAGATATAATGCAATAGAATTCATATGATAGCGCCATCTTAACTTTTGCTGTGGTCAGCAATATCTCAATATATAACACATATTGGCTACATACATGTCCTTCCATGCTATCATATATGATGTTAAATGATATGGGCATGGGGATGTGTGGCATTTTTCATGCATGTGGTTGCATGCTAACAAACTGGATGGATGGCTATGAGAAGGTTATGATCCAGTACAGACGGAAGCAACATGTTAGGTCAAATTATGTCATTCATAAAGGTAGGCTGTGAATGAGTGCACTGTTTTCAACTTGCCCCTCTAGCATTGAAACCAATCCGAAAGACAACAGCTCACGACCCCGAGCTTAGATGGTTGCCTTGGAATGCTGTTGCTATGGAATCCAGTTGCAAATTATAGAGGCAGGACCATTAGTTAGTAGAAAGCTGAAAGATGAATGTAAATGTTAAACTTCTGGTTCCAACATTAAGCTGCTGCACTAAAGGTACACGGTTGCCAATCAGGATCAGTCGAGAATTCCTGGAATACCAGGACGGAAATGTTGTGCAACTGGTTTTGGCTGAGGGTTCTGGAGACAAGAGGGAAGTTTCACATTGTTTGTGCAAACTAGGTTAATATTTCATGCCCTTACTCTGAATAGCACAACTGTTAAGCTTCTTTAGGTTGTTTTATAGGTGTGCTAAAAGAGGATGAATCACCATGCACCACAGAAAGAGAAGATGAATCAACATGCACCACAGAAAGAAATATTGCTCACTATTTGTTCTTGGCACTTATTTTGTACTGGAAGTAATCACACTATGCCATGCTTTCAGGTCCATAAAGTCATAGCCATAGCCTTATCATTCAGGATGGTGTAAGACAACACCATGTACGGTTCAGAATAAACATGTCAGCACTGAATAAAGAGTTGTTGGCTGTGACTTGATGTCCCTCTTGGGTTGTTTGCTGACTTCGTGACCTTGACATAGGTTTGACAATCTCAATCAGCACAAACATACTCATGCATCATACTCAGCGCGGCCACAACCAGCGACGCCACATGGTGCAGAGACAGCACTTGTCAGAGAGCCTCTTCAATGTGTTCTGTCTTCAAACAACTCTGCTTTCATAGTTGCACACTGCATATTTACTGCAGATTTGTGTTGTCCTTTATTGGTCACTTTGTTAATTGGCCTGCAAGTAGATATCATAAATTGAACTGCACTCTCAGTGGTTTGTTCTAATACAGTAGTATGCTCTGCTACTCTTGTAATATTTTTCAAAAAATAGGTCAGGCCAATCTTCTTTTGGAATCTATTGCTGAGTTGAAGAGAATGAATATATCAGCCAAACTTCTAAAACGAGGGGGAAAAGAAACTTAATCAGTATCTCACTTTGGAAATGTACAATATCTAGTTTTAAATCTAGTCCATGTTGACAAAACGGCAACGTAGCCTGAGGCAATGATATTTCGCAACTGGGACAGAAGTTTCGTCAAATAATTTTGTACACTTGGAGTGATCAATATTGAGATCTGGGAAAAAGACAAAGTGGGCAGCAAATCTTGGAAGTTGATTGCTCCTAGTAGATTAATAATTAAGCAAATAACACATTTATAAAGTAGGGTTAATTTGGTGAGTTCCCATTCGGTTTTAAAACTTTTTTGTGCCTACTGTACATATTCAAACCTAATGAGTAAGAACCTACATAACACACATATGTACAGCCTGCTCTTTGGATAGTTTGTGTCCATTTTCCCATTTAGTCACAATATATTCTGTTTTGGAAATTTGGACTGAATGGTAGTTTGAAACTAACTTCAGATGTTGACATTGACAGACCTTCAGTGCAAAGGGTGTTCGTAAAAGTTAATGTATAAGCTTTGTTGGCATGTCTAGCAACATGGAATTGGACATGGAAAGGCTGATTTTTCTCACGCTACAGTTTGTGCCCTATTAAAAGAAAAACCCATCCTAAAACACAGGAAAATGTTAGCCTACACTGTTATATATCATCAATCTGCGATGTTCAGTGTATTCCAGGAGTTAATTTGTGATGAAATGTTGTAGTTTACTTTTCGTTGTACCCACTTTCCCCCAAGCTGCCTAGTTTACTTGTTCTTAGTGATTTCCTTACTTTCCCAGAGTGACTTTCCACATCCTCTAAAGAACTTGCCTGGACTTGTTGTATACAGGTGGGTTTTACTTGTAGGTGGCGAGAACAATAACTATAGTGATAGTAACGACAAGAGAATGAGGCCCTGTTTACACGACAATGGTTTTTCAAAAAGGGTTTGCGTTTTAAAAAAACATCTGTGTTCACATGATAACGTTGTGATAACAATCTGTGTGCACACGGATCTGCATAAACGAACGCGGGATGGTAAGGGCGGCGTTTTCAGGCACCGAAAACCCCGTTTTCGTGTGTTGTCGTGTGAACGAAATCCGCAGTTTTTTGCAGGGACTGTTCTCGTGTAAACCGGGCCTGAGAGTTTACAGCCAAATAAAAGCAGGAGTTGCACCCCTTACTCAAAACACAGCATGTCTCTTGGCTGTGTTGCATTATGGACTACAATAAATTGGTATCTCTTCCTCTTTTACGATGAATATCTCACTGTTTGATTGTTGAACTTTGGTGCAACGTGGCGAGGAAAGAAGCGCTTGCTCTTTGATTCTGAGGGACTGACATCAAAGCCTTACTTTTATGTTTGCCCACTTATCCATGGGAATAAGAAAAATACACTACCAAGAGGTGTTTCCAGTGTAGCTGCAAGGGAGATTAATAGGTGAAGACATTTCAACAATATTTAACGTCAATTCTGAGGGACTGACATGAAAAACTGACATTTACCAAAGAGAAGGCTTCTTTCTAGACCAACCGTTTTGCACCAACGTTAAATATTCATACAGAGAGAAACAGGGAAGAAAAGGGAGATATATCAATTCATGTATTGACACTAGCCTCAATAGTCCACAATGCAGTCACAAGGCATGTTGCGTTTTGCATAAGGGGTGTGTCTCTGGCTTTTTCTTGACTGGTAAACCTCTTGCTGTCTCCACCTACATGTAAACCCCCAGCTCAGGCACATAGGCAAGTAGAAGTGGATGAGGCAGGGAAAAAAGGTGAATTACAAAATGCACTGATCATCATTGATTGATAAATAATAGTTTCTGAAGATGTTTTAATAAAAAACTAGTACTGCATACGTGTTGTATAATGACTGCGGTGATTAAACATAATAGAAATACAGTAACTGATCATTTCTGTCATAGAAATCTAATCAAATTATGATAATGAAAATTGTACATTGTTTCTCTTGCAGTCTGGCTGCGTTTGATATCCAATGCTAAGAACTGCCTGGTTCGATCTTCCCTATGGATGAACCTCGGAGAGGACCAGTTGATTCCAATTGATTGTCCTCAATAGTGTCAGGACCATGTGGCAATCACCCGGGATCCACAGTCCCTCCTGAACCTGTTCTGAAGCCCTGTGCAGAACCATCAAGACTAGAGGATGACGGCATGGTCCTCCATGATCAAAGCAGATCTCAGGAAAAAAATCAGACCTGCGAACGTCAAAGGATATCCCAAACTGAGACTTTAATCGGATTTTTTTGTTATCAAGCGTTCATTGTTGACTTCTAAGTAGCAGTCTATTCACAAACGCCTTCCCCTTGAACTGCAGAAATTGAGTAGAGGCCCATGTGTGGCAGGACTGTTGCTGCAGCTAGTGGAATAACGTAGCTTCAGACGGTTGGGGAGTTCCTCCATCAGGGGCTGAGGGATCCCGCCCCGCCACCAACCTGCCCCCGTAGTCTGACTCTCCCACCCGTCAAAAGGCAGACCCCGCTATCCAATGGCATGGGTCAAGTTCTTCAGGAAGCCGGGGGGCAATCTTGCCAAATCTTACCAGCCGGGGAGCATGATATCTCTAGCCCCCACCAAAGGCCTGCTGAACGAGCCGGGACAAAACAGCTGCTTCCTCAACAGTGCTGTGCAGGTGGGTCCATCAAATTGACTGTAGTTGTGTCTAATTCAGCATTACTGGGTATCATGAGCAACTGTTGCAAACATTTATTTAAAAATTCCAAAGATAAGTCACTGTTTAAATTAGTCAGAGCTTCCTAGCAATTCACTACTTTACTGGAAGGTTGTTAAATGGGTGAATTGCTATCCCACTAGTGGGTTAGTAGCAGGCAAGTGCCCAGCCCACAGTGAGGTCACTCTCAGGGACAGTGATTCAGATGGTGAGACAGCGGATGAGCTAGTTGAAGATGATCATTACCTTGGGCTTGGTTTCTGTGCAAACAAAGTCCTTCCTCTCCCTTCTCACCCTGTCCTCCACGTGACCGCAGAGACTCTATCCTCGCGCCATGTCACTCAACACCCTACACAACAAAAGCCGCAAAGGATACGACGGCTTGACTTCCAAAACGAGACAGCCACCACTTAAAAAACTTGACACCTTCTGGTACAAAATTATTGATGACAAAAAGCGTAGTAGCTAACCTAAGTTGGTTGGTTGGTTGACCGATTGATAACTTAAAACCAGGCTTGATCATCTATATTTTAGAGATGAGGAACTTTTGATAAACTTTAGGTGATTATGTTGGATAGTTGGTCACTTTTTCCACATAATGTTGAATGTTTTTAATTCTTGTGACATTTGCTTTATTTCAGTCTTTCAGTAAGAAGGTTCTGAATTGGTAAGCTCAGTGTTAGAGTCTTGATGACCTCATGCATCTCGTTTTCAACCCCTTGTCCAGGTGCTCTGGCAGCTGGACATCTTCAGGCGAAGCTTGAGGCAGCTACCTGGACACTTCTGCCTCGGAGAGTCATGCATCTTTTGCGCATTGAAGGTAAAGTGCAATCAGCAACATAATTAATGAGAACTCACATTGTTGACTTGTTGCTGTGCATCACTGTTGATTTGATACGGGTGACTGGTTAGGTTAGATATCCAGACATAAACAAAATGTGCGATAATTCATCTGCAAACAACTCCTTGTTCTTCTCTGCAGGGCATTTTCTCCCAGTTTCAACACAGTCGGGAGCGCGCCCTGCCCTCTGACAACCTGCGTCACGCCTTGGCAGAGACCTTTAAGGACGAGCAGCGCTTCCAGCTGGGCTTCATGGATGACGCCGCCGAGTGCTTCGTAAGTTCCTGTGGTAACCAGGCTGTCCTGGGGGACGGGGGACGAGGGGGGCTAGTGGATGGAAAGGAATGTGTGTGTTTGTGTCTTACCCTGCCTCACTGTCAGGGTAATGCACTGTAACAAACTGTTTGGCGAGGTCAGTGAAAGAGCTTCTGTCCCTCCGTTCTCCTCCCACCAACCCCTGCCACACTGCCTCTAAATATCATGGTGACAGGTTATATAAGCGGCGGAGTCGTGTTTGGACCCCGCTGCTTTGTGCTTTTTTCCCCTTCTTCTTATTAAAGTAGATTTCATGGATCCTCTTATCATTTTCACAAATATCCGTCCCAATTTTTGTGCTCTATTTGCTGAAACGGAGCACTGTCTGGCCAGATCTTTTCCAACTGCAATGTAATTCTTTATTTTATCTTTATGCTTTTTCTACTCCAGTTCTGTTTTGACTCCAATCATTAAGGAAAAAAGACGATAAAATTACACTACATTAGTTTATTGTGTTCCCACCCTTGCGTTTTGTTTCTTTGTTTATTCTAATTGCTATAAATCTAGACGACAAAGATGTATAGTCATTTTATTCTGTGTTCAGAGTTAATTCACTCAGGATGTCTCATTACACAGCATTGGTTAAACAGCAGAGAAAATGAGAGGAGAGGATAAGTTAACCCTACTGGGCTCTGTGTGAACACTAAGTTATACACACATGACCACGAATCCCCAACTCTCAGGTTCCTGCACTCAACACAGGATGCTTTTTAAATGAGACGTTTCTCGAAAGAAACCAGGCAATCCGTTGTCCTTTTATAGTCAGGTGCCAGGCAAAACAAATGTGGTGTTTTGTTTCTTGCTCTGTATACAGAGTTACAACATTCCCTCAAACACACCCTTAGTAAGTAATCTTTTTCCAACTCAGACTCAAGTGTTCTTGCCAAAATGTATGTCTTTTATAGGGAGCTTATGCTTAATCCCACACAGATCATTGCTCTTGAGCATGGGTCATGGCATTGGCAGCAGTATGCCATGGGTGAATTTATGGAAAGAATTGGCCAGTGTCAGATTAAGTGGCTGTGAAGTTACACATGCAACCTTTGCAGGTCTAGATGCAGCCTTAATATTTTATAAACTCTCAAGGACTCCATAGCAACAGCATGAGCTACAACAGAGTCGCCCTTGCTCTTTAAAGTCGTTCCTTCCGCTGGGCTTCAAAATTTCTCTGAGAATGTTGCTTGCATAGTGACTTGAACAAGTAGTAGTTTCCCCTATTGTGGTGCAGTAAATATTCCAACATTTCTCTTACTCATTCACAGGAGAACATTCTGGAGAGGATCCACCTGCACATTGTGCCTGAGGAGACGGATGCCTGCACCTCAAAGTCTTGCATCACACACCAGAAGTTTGCCATGTCACTTTACGAGCAGGTAAGTCAGGGGTTAGAATCTATTTTTAATCACCACATTATTTTAACTTGATCAATGGTCGTTTTATGCTGCTGCATCATTCTGAGGAAGGGGTGTTGAGTATAGTATTATGTTGCTGCTCCACCTTACACACACACACACACAGACAGGCACACGGATCGCTGTCAGCGGCAGTAGCAATCCAATCCATCATGTTTTGAGATTGGGTTACCCGACTGAAATCAGGAGGGTGTTTCTGGTTGGATTCCTCAGCAGCAGTGCCGGATAAATCACAGATGGTTTACACATGCATTCCACCACAGCCTGTGCATACCACCCTGCCCTGTGGCCACGATGCCCATCACTGACACTGTCTCTCAATCCCAAACCAGCTCCACTATCTCAGTTTCAAACCGATAACAGCCTTTTGGACTAAATCCCTCCGAGGCACAATCCGTGGATTTTGTTCCACCCCAACTTCAGGGCACCCAATCCAATGGATATTGTATTATCCGGGCCCACACGCACTGGGTGGGATTTGCTTTGGTCAATGAGAGATTGATAACTTTGGAAATTAAATTGGATACGTCATTTGTTACTGAGCTAAAGATTATTAAAAAGCCCACTGATGACAAAGAAACACGCAAGAGTGGAACCTTGCTATCAACCAGACTATCGATGCTACCACGTCTGATATGCATCCAATCATCACTCTCCTCAGTTTATACAAAACAACCCACCCACCCTTTCCAAAAGGACATGCTGAGTTGATAATTAGTACTTGACAGGGGCTATGTGTTGCCCTCACTCACACCCATGTGCCGTTTTTTTGTTTTTTCCCTTGTGTAGTCTGTGTGCCGTAGCTGTGGGGCGTCCTCCGACCCCCTGCCATTTACAGAGCTGGTGCATTATGTCTCCACCACCGCCCTCTGGTAAGGTTTTGTTTTCACGGGCAATACGAAACTTACTTTACCTCCCCATTCTCATCTGTCCAGCTCTAACCTACTTTTGCTTTCCATGCTTTTCACTGCACATTCTTGACCAGGCCATCACTTCACTTTTTAGCTGACATTTCACACACGGTCTTTTGCACATTTCCCCAACCCTCTTGTGTCCCCATTTGTCTCAATTTCTCTCCCTTCCTCTTCTCTGCTCTTTCTTTCCTGCGCTGATGCTGACGATGTGTCTCTCTCCGCCTTCCTCAGCCAACAGGTGTATCAGCGCAGAGATGAGTCATTCGGGGAACTGTTACAAGCAGCAAGCACCATCGGAGACCACCGTAACTGTCCAGTAAGTGGCCTAAGTGTTTATAGAATGAAGAGCTGGAAGAGCCATTTATTTTACAGTAATATTACACTATTCAGCTTAACAAATACCTCATTGGGTACATTTACATGTCCACTAATATTCCACTATTATTCCGAATATGACAATATGTTCATGTAGACAGCATATTCCGTTTGGATATTCCGAATTCGGCCTTTTTCCGAATTTAGCATTTTCCGATTAAGGCATACAGCACATTCGGAATATGCGTCTCAATTGGGGTTTTTACCACCTGATTACCTCTTGTCTGATTACGGTCAGCTTGTAAAGAACCCACGGATTAAACAAACCAACCAGCGGCGACAGTTTGTAGGAGGACGTACGTTATGCAGGCGTTTTACGTTAATCAGAGTTTGCACGGCTGCATATAAACGGGAATATTAGTGGAATATTCGTTTTCATTAGCCATGTAAACAGCCTAGTAGGAATATTGTCTTTTTCGGAATAAGGGCAAAAAACGGAATATTGTGTGAATGTAAACGTACTTCTTGTCTTGCCTTTTCATTTAAGAAAATGTTTCTTTTCTGTATAGATGCTAGATACTAATTTTGATCTTAGTTTTGTGGTCATGAAGCATCTGCTGTGTATGTGGGTGTGGCTGACAGGCATCGGGGCCATCGCAGCTGTTAATAACCAGTTTGAGACTCCACTGGCTAACCAAGCACACTTTCAGACTTAGGTAATATAGTCTCTATAATATAGTCTCTAATAAAGTCTCTTCTGTGTCTGTTTTTCTTTTCCAGAGTAACTGTGGTCAGAGGATTAAGATCAGGCGGGTCCTTATGAACTCCCCGGAGATTGTTACCATAGGCTTCGTCTGGGACTCTGACCAGTCAGACCTCACTGAGGATATTATCCGTTCACTTGGGCCTCATCTCAATCTCTCTGGGGTAAGCATGTTTATTCCATCTACACTATTGCCAACAATTTATGTACATCTTCCATTCTATAATAGAGTTGTTTATACCTGAAAAGCACTGACTAGTCAGTTCACTTTGTTTTGGTTAGTGGAATTGTTTGTAGTTGGTGCTTTTTTAACAAGTCAAAGTTGATAAGCCAGAAGATCTTTTGTACAAGACTTTTAAAAATTTGTCTTGGGCTTTTCATGCTGCCCCACACAGCTTAGTCAAGTAGTTTGATTAAAGATTTAAGTTGCAAAAGCACTGAATGTGCCAAACATTGAATCTTTCTTTTCAGAGAAAGGGAAAAAGTTTAGTCTATGCTGCATTAGTCAAACAGAAGGGGTGTCAGAACACCTCTTTCCAAGACCTGGTTCAACCCGTTACTGTATTTTTGGAGTTTTTTCATTCATACGACAGCTTCACACAACTACCATTTCTTTTCCTGCCATGTTAGTCAGTTTATTTTGGTGTGATGGAGCATATGTGGGAAATAAAGTGGGGATTTATTCCTCTGTAAGTCGGGGCTGTTGCGTAAGCAGTCAACGCCCAATGCCCAGTTGGCCCGCGCCACTGATCAAAAAGCCCCTGCTGGCCTTGGTCAGCTTGTGAAAAACGGCTCCCCTCAGCTGTGTGT
Source organism: Diretmoides pauciradiatus (assembly GCA_900660315.1). Taxonomy (NCBI): domain Eukaryota; kingdom Metazoa; phylum Chordata; class Actinopteri; order Trachichthyiformes; family Diretmidae; genus Diretmoides; species Diretmoides pauciradiatus. Next base: position 13,089 of record CABFOS010039123.1, read on the forward strand.
GTGTCTGTGTGTCTGTGTGTCTGTGTGTGCGCATGTGTGTACATTTGTGTCTGAGTGAACATGTGGGCTGAATAGATGTCATTGAGATACAACAAAACGCGTGTTTACGACTGTGTTCATTGTCCTGTTTATATGAGCATGTATTTCGAAACCGAGTGTTATCACAGTATGGTGTTTGTGTGCTGTTAATTGTGCAACACGGCGCTTGTTGTTTTGCCCCGTCTCCTTTTCCCTCCATAAAAGCATGTTGTTCCCTTATGATGTATTTGGTTTGGTTAACTGTAATTCTCACATGGACAACAAGGAAAATGAATTACATGAGTATAACAACACAATTTAAAACTATTCCTTGGTAGCTGGTTCACTTCACTCCACAGTGTTGGAGCTGTTAGAGCTTTACAAAAAAACAACAATCAGTGCAGTTCAAAATCAGGGCAAACATTCATATGCTGGACACATTACATAACTTGTCCATTGAAGTATTTAGAGCCTTTATTTGACAGCTCCCTCTTGTGAGTTTCGAAAGCATTCCATTACAAAGATTAGTCTACCCACGTACCACAAAGACCTCGATTCATTAGGGAACTTTTCATGTGACTTTATTGGGTGTTAAGGGAAGCCTCCCCCTACTTTGGAATCTTTTGTCTCAGACAAGGCGAGCGAAGGAGAGAACCGGCTGTGCAGGAAACAAGTAGCTTTTTCACAACCACTTCTCCCAATAGCCAGCTGAGCGATGTGGGAGTTTGACTTCTTTTTGAGAAAGGCCATTGTTGAAATTTAAGCATTTAGCTGACGCTGTTATCCAGAGGGACTAACAATGAGCTTCAGCTCCTAGATTACCAATTTTACAAGGAACCAATAGTAAGGAGTGCAAGGGTCAGAGAAGTAGTGACCTGACAATATTACTCATAATTTAGTGGAAAGAAGGTGACACCAGGGACTTCTAGAAAAGAGGTGGTTTTTAGATCAGTCATGTTATTTTTTACCTTAGAAACTTTTCATGAATTGGCATGCAAGCATGTAGAGAACTCTGTTTACTGTCTTCAACCCTGATACAGTGCCATCAGTTGCAGGGTTTCTTCTAAGAAAAGAGGATGCAGTGATCGGTGCGCTGATTTTTCACCCAGGCATTATCGCAATCGCAAGAATTCTTGCGGCCAAAGTGGTAGTTTCGACATCAAGTGCTGCTATGACAGCTTTGATTTAAACCAGCCCTTATTTGCACTGATTGTTGGATCAATCAGTCGTTCGTTCCCTCACAGCTTAATCTATAAACAGATGGAGCAACTGATTCCGCTAGCTATCAACATCACTCACTGGCCTGTCCGCTTACTGGTGCCGATGAGTAATTGGTGTATGTGCATGCAGCTCTTCTACAGGGTGACAGATGAGCATGCCAAAAAGGGAGAGCTGCTGCTGGTTGGGATGATCTGCTACTCCAGCCGCCACTACTGTGCCTTCGCCTTCCACACCAAGTCCTCCAAATGGGTCTTCTTTGATGATGCCACAGTGAAAGAGGTGAGACACATCAACACATATTTTTGTTTATCTATACAGCAGCATAACAATACAATAAATCGACTATAACGTGTTTCGCCACCAGGCTTCATCAGCTTTGCGATGTTGCTGCTCTGACTGGCATTTGAGAAAGGTTCTAGTGTATCAGCAACCTACCAGGGTGTACATGTTTTTAGCAAACACAAGCATGAAATCTCCACACACACACACACACGCATGCACACGCACGCGCACAACCTTTTGTCATCTGCTGAGTTGCTCTACAGATCAGCCACAACTCTTTTTTCCCTCCAAAACATGACAGCTGAGTGTGAAGTTTTCTTTGCCCATAAAACCCAGTGCATAAAATGTGCTTGTGTGTGTTGATAAAAGGTGGGACTGTTTTACGAGCAGCTGCCGCAGAGAGTGGCAATGTTCAATCTCTTATCTCCGTCACCACTCTCTTTATCGCCCTATAAGGATCCCATCGATTGCCCTTCACGAGCCCCAGGGTTGATGAGCCTTTATAGCACTGACGAGTCAGCTGCCCCCCACCTTGCACTGCAGTTTTGCCAAACTCTGTCACCACAAAGTACTGCAGTAGTGGGGTGGAAGTTTACTGGTTTGTCCCAATGTCCCTGTAGATGTGCTGTGAAGCTTTTCTTCTGATAATACATAGTTGACTTTGGCTTTACTGTTTATAATTGAGGGGGGAATTGAGCACTGAGTGAATGTTATTTGCAAGGTATAGTTGTGTGAGTGTGTGAGGGGAAATTGGAAACACCTGTTTTGATTGTGTGGATTTGGATGTGTTTATATATGCTAATTGACGTGTGTACAGCTTCTTCTTTTTTTTCTTAATTAGATTCATTTTTATGGGGTGTGTGTTATGTGTGTGTGAGCAACATGCCTTCCACCATTTTTTCCTGGGACTGTGTTGCAGCGGCTGGCTGGCTCTGTGTCAATCCATCAGCAGCTTGTGCTGTGTATGCACTCCCCCCTCCCTGAAGAGATGGAGGGGCTACAGTACCCAGTGCCTGCCAAGACCATACCTGGATCGAAACCCAGTAGCATTTCTGTGACTCCCCAAGCCCCCCCC
>CABFOS010039123.1:15704-31737 GCA_900660315.1 Diretmoides pauciradiatus
CCCAAGAGATTACCCTGGTGTACCCTGATCAGTGCTTTTCAAGGGACGACCACACACAAACAACGCATAAAAATTAGCTTTTTTTCATAGCAGTTTCATTTAGCACATTCAAGGAGTTTGGTCCTGTGCTGCATCTTTTTCATCTGCCCTTTTTTTTACCCCAGCCACAATTTCATATTTTTTTCCACGTTACAATCCTTCCCCTTATTTTGCATGGGTCCTTGCCTCATCTCTCTCTACCTATCTCTCCGTCTCCTACCTTCTGCTCCTACCCCCCACCCCCAACCCCAACCCCGTCATTTGCTTAATTAAGGAGCACATGAGCATCTGTTAGCCTGCAGCCTGCCTTTGTGGCACTTTTGTGGCGAGACACGCACCTAACCCAGCTTAGCTAATGTGATTGTGCGATTCTGCCTCAGTGTGTAATATTCACTCGAGATCCAAGACAAATTAGACTGCACAATACAAGGGAATGCACCGAGGTTTTGTTTTCGAGTTATGTATGAATGTTTTTCATCGTACTATACCTTTTCATTGCACCTAATATGCATCTTTATACCAAACCATGACAAAATTAATCACTCTGACCTTTTATTGAGGAAAATTCATTATTTCTTCTCCTTGGAAATGCTAATGGCGTCTGGGTAGTGTAGGGGTAAAGTCCTCGCCTACCACTGCAGAGACTCGGGTTCGTGCCCTGGCAGCGGTACTTCCGGCTTGGTCAGACGTTCCTATGAACACAATTGGCCGTGTTCATGGGTGGGAAGTCGGCGAGGGTATGAGTCCTGGTCATTGCATATTCGCCTCCAACTGGTCAGTCGGGGTGCCTGTTCAGCGGGGGGGGGGGGATCTGGGGGCGATAGCGTGACATATGGTAGTCTATACCCTCCCCAGACTGACCGTCAGAGGGCAGCGCAATGACTAGGACCGTGACACACACAGGAATTGGCAACGACTAAATTGGGGAGAAAATAGGGTCAAATAAATAATAATAAAGAAAATATTTGCTTGCCGTATGTCTGCACATGGGGGTGTACCCCAAAAACGCTCATCCGCTTGTTTCCGCTTGTTTTCGGGTTTCAAATCGTGCACGCTCACTTTCCAATGTCAATCAAATCGGGTGCCCCCCCTCGTAAAGTACCCGCCTTAATGGTCTCATCCGGAAATACGTCGCATTAAGGAAACTCTGGATGCTCATAATGCCGATTCATGGGGTCTTTAAAGATCGTGTGGCAGTAAAGATGAGTTCAATTCTGATAACAGTTCCACTACTTCACGTTGGATTCTAGTTATGAAACAATACTTTTGTGATACCTCTTTGTTGAATGAACATATTTTTTAAATTAAATAAGACCATGGTCCCTTAGTAAAATTGCTCATGATCTAGTAAAATACTTGAGCTCCCATTATACAAATCCAACACTGTGAAGCTTCCTAATGTCTTACAATTGATTGAGACCAAAATTGTATTTATTGATCCCTTAGAAAGCCTGTAGATGGCAGATCATGATCATCCATAGGAATACATTTAAGGCTTTTAATCGTCTATATTAGACTAGCTGGAAATCCTCTCACTCTCTCTGACCCCCCCTTTGGCCCATGTAGATAGATAGATAGATAGATACTTTATTGATCCCCGTGGGGTAATTGCAGTGTAACGGTGTGTTGAAATATGCCTGTACATTGACCACCTTGTTTCTGTGTTTTGCCATAGATCGGATCCAGATGGAAAGATGTGGTCACCAAATGTATCAAAGGTCACTTCCAGCCTCTCCTCCTCTTTTACTCCAACCCTGATGGGAGTGCCATCACTGCAGATGACGCCTCACAAAAGAGCAGCCAGCCCCACTACAAGACCTCTGTTAATGGAGAAGTCCAAGGTATGACGTTTCACCCCAGCAGGGCTACTTAAGTACCCTAGTACCCCCTGCCCTCCATGTAAAGTCTCATACTGTTTTTTTGCTGTTAGTGCAGACACTCTTGTTTCTGTCACATCTACTTATGTTAACGGTTTTGACTATATGCCCAATTTTGCTTGATTTAGCCCCCAATAAAGAAAAGCTCGAAGGCGTTCATGATGAAAGGGGAAATCACCATCATAATTAGCACCAACTGCGTCATTATCTCAGCCATGTTGGCTACAGTCTTGTTATGTCAGATAAGATTAAATTCTTCTTTAGTGTCCTTATCTGGTGTTGACAACAACCTGCTCATGTGAGATGGTGTTAGCTTGCTTGTTAGTGTGCATATTGTGAAGGTTGATGAAATGCACCGAGCGCGGAATACCCGGAGTGTCCAATGGGATCTCCCAGCGGCCAATATACCACCAACTTCCGGAAAGACAAAGGAGCCGTCTCACAAAAGGACTGTCTAGAAAAGTGGTTAAATCTTAAAAGCCTTGAGTATTTATTAAGTACATCTGACCATGGAATACAGCATACAAGCAACCCAAAGTACCCCATGGAGTAGAGTTCATTCAGGTCTTGGCTCACAGACTGTTATCCTAGTGATTCCCAGTTAGCTGTCAACCAGATAAACTGAAAGAACTCCTTCATTTCCGCCATGCAGCACATCATATAGTTTTTCTGACCCCCTCCTTACATCATGCTACAACAAGCTGATTGGTTGCTAACTCAACTGACACCCTCTAGTAAGGCGCCTCCTTGTTTTACTTATTTAACAGCTTAATATGCAAATGAGTGGTGCGTTCGAGCAAAATTCCAGGAACCGTCAATTTGATACTTAGTTCCATTTCAGGCAATGTTGGCCTTGATCTCCAAAGTCTTCATGAGCCACTTTGAACTTTGTCAGTTCTCACCCAAACTATCAACTGTTACAAATTAACCCAGGAACAGCATGTCCCAGCACCCTATGTTTATTATCTAACACTACGCTTGGTTCCTAAGTTTTCTGAAAGCTAGCCTAGAATTAATATAGCACATTTTATTTGGATAATATCCACAATATTAAGCATTGCTTTTATTGTTGTTTTTTTGTTTGAACTTTTCCCCCCGTTTTCTCCCAATGGCACATGCCCAATTCTCCCTGCCTAAGCGGTCCCGGTCGCTGCTCCACCCCCTCTGTCGGCCTGGGGAGGGTGTCTACCACACGCCTCCTCTGATGTGTAGTCACCAGCCGCTTCTTTTCACCTGACAGCGAGGAGTTTCACCGGGAGAGCGTAACGCGCCCCGACCGACCAGAGCGAGGCACTAGTGCAGCTAGCTCTTGTTTTTTTTTACATGCGTCTGCTATCAGTAACCTTGTTATATGTGACCTAATTGATTACAACTTGAAATGAAAAAGCCAAGTTACGCTTGGGTCTTGACTTGACCAGATGGTTTGTTACACAGAACCATCTGGGAAGCCGTCATTGGTAACTGTTTGGAAAAGGGAAAGGGGAGTGCCCAAGAGGAAACACAGCAACAAGCCGCAGTCTGAAAGCTAGCAAGCAGTCAGCGTAGCTAGCTATGTGGTTAGCATGTCTGTAGATGATTCTTGCTGTATTTGTAAGGAACATGTGCGCATCTACGTTAACGTCTTCCGGAGCCACCATTGTTGTTTTCGAACGAACAGTTGCTCTTCGCTGTCGTCACACCTAAACCACGCCCGTCGTAGCTGCCAGTAGTTCCTCATAGGATGCTGATTGGGCCGAACCACTGTGGTTCTGCTACAAGCGCAGACCTTGAAGTCTGCCAAGATGGATTCTCGCGTGATCGCGATCTTGCGAATCCAGCTGGAAGGAAGGAAGCTGCAAGGTTATGATGGCAATGCTACAGAGAACAAATAGCGAAACTGCTTTGTCAACCCATAGAGATCACAGAGACGCCCACTGGCACTCATTCATCTTTCCCTTTTTTAATTCAAGCTTAATAAGGCAGTGCTATATTTAACCCAGCTGGTTGGATTTAACAGCAACGAGTTTATCCAGAGCTGATACTTTGTCTGGTGTTTTGAACTCAAAGTGGCTTGCCCTGGAATGATTCTGAGTCTAGAGTCTGAGTACAATAGGTGGCTGGTGAGGTCGAGCATCATTTATTTATTTATTTTTGAACAGTTTGCCTCAGTTCACCCACCAAGGGGGTAACGTTGGACTAGAATAACAAATATTACCTTCTGTGTGGGCAGGAATCCTGGGATATATGGTGTTTTGATGCAGGATCAAGCCTTTCTAAAAAATCATGCAATGGTTAAATGGTAAAATGGTTCTTATAATTTGCTAATCACTTTAATTTGAAATCACCCTCAAAGATACCTGGAAAAGAGACCTTGTGAGGTCCCTTTCTGTCTCCAGTTTGTGACGCATAAAATCCCAGCCCATATTAGTCGCCTCCGCTGGTAGCAATGAATAAAAAAAAATGTTGATGACAACAGCTGAACATCTCTGCTGTGTGGATTATAAAGCTCTGGATTTGTTTGGTACGGGAGGTTTTTATCCCCTTTAAAGATCCTCCTCTAACTCTCCACGCTGGCCCTGCCCCAGGTCCAAGCTGTGGCAGCCGCTCACTGCCCATCAGAGTCAGCAGGGCACTGGACCAAACTGGATGATCCTCCAAAGCAACAACATTATTTGTGGACTTTTTTAAAATTGACAATTTGCTGTCTGTTAGTATATTTGATTTCTCTTATCAACTTTTGTTGTTTTTGTACCGTCACTTTGATAATTAGGTCTATTATGTTTCTATTCACTGGAAAAAAAATCTAATTGGCCCCAGCTTGAATGGATGTAATCTCTCTGTGTTCCCCCTTTGCTGCTACTCAGGCTCCGAGTCTCCACTTCCAGCCCCCAAGAAGCTGGATCTTACCAGGGAGAACCTGAACACGCTGCTGGGCCAAGGCTCTTTCAAACAGAAGGCCCCTTCAACCCTCAGCAGGGGCAGCACTCAGACCAGCGGGGGTCGAGGACCAGGTACGAGACAGGAGTGGAGGAGGAGCAGGAGGAATGCATATGGTGAGAGTGCAATAAGATAAAGCGGGAGAGTGATTCGCAATATGAAATATAGTAGAAGACTCTGCTAAAAAACTTTTTCAGAGGTCATTTAATCTAGTTTGGAGTATTGAAAAAAAGTCAATGGGGTGAGATAATTTCACTTGTTTCCAAATCAAAATAAAAGCAGAATTTTCTTCACAATATCTTGACTTCTCACAATATATTGAAACAAGAAGAGTGATCGTCCTCATTTTATGATACTGTCACTTGTTTCAAGAAAATGCTTGCAACAGGCAAACTGCAATGGAAACTTTTATGGATTTTAAAACTCAATATATAAGTTGCAAAGATTGTTTTTGTCAGGAAGCAAAAATCTCACTCCACTGACTCCATATTTGTTTTCACTTGTTTTAACAAAATAACAAATATTAACAAAATATTGAATAAGATATCACTTTTTTGGAGTGTTGCTGCAGTGCAGGGAGCGAGAGACGGAAACATGCAAACAGAGTCATATTGTGTCGTTTCTAGCGTTGAAAGAGTTTGGCTTCAGAGAGGAAGGCGACATGCGAGAATGGGCACGGAAAACAGGAAGAGATAATTAAACGTCTTCCTTGTAAAACTAAATCTGGTTTGTAACATAGAAGGGATCAAACATGTACAAGGAGGGAGAAGCGTGTGTCTTGAGAAATGGAAAGATGGTTCGATAAAGTCAATGAGCCATAATAAGAGGGTAAGGTGCAGTGGTGGAAGCAGGGTCAAGGAATGGTGCTGAGGGCAGGTTGTGAAATTGCAACTCATTTGATATTATTGCACATTCCAATGCTAGTGGTATTTTTTATGTTAGCATTTCAATGTATAGCTGTGCAAGGTTGTGTAATGTGTATGTCTTTGTGATCTTGATCTCTTGACCTTGAATTTAAAGCCAGTAGGTTAAATGTGTGAGCTTTCAGAAAAAGCAGAGACTTTGGACAGAAAATGAGTTGGGTGTGGATGTGTTTGGTGGGGTAACAAATCGCGGTAATCACACGAACAGTACTGTAGCTGTATGTTAGAAGATCTATTTGTTCTTGATTGATTTCAGCTTTAAGTTTGCACCTTGGGAGATCAGTAGTCAATACATGTGGGAATGCACACATATTCCACTAGTTTGGCGCTGGAGAGAAAATGAAATATCCTCATCTCTTGATATAGAAAATACCTCCATGAACATTATTTAAACCCCTCATGTTCTCTCAGCCAGCTGGCACAAATGTGCTGTCATGGCAAGTCATTGTCCCCTCTTTCTGTTGTCACTGACTTACTCCCACTTTCTGAAGATGGGGCAGAGGGTAGAAATATGGGCTTTGCATGGCCATGCTGGTTTTCCCCTCACGCAGCAGAAAGTGTGGCGTACACGTCAGCACATTGATCTGCCTTAAAATTCCCACTGTCTACACACTCAGCAACTGTTCAATGCCCCGGGGGTGGGGGGTGCACTTGAATGGAGAGATGCAAACTACGGATATGGTTAGGATCTATCTATTTATACGTCTATATATATCATTTTTCCTGTTTGGGTCTGCAGTGATTGAAAATACCACCTGATGTAGCAGAGGCACAACTAAGATTAAAAAAACAACAACACAAGTACTGCCTACAGAGTGTTACATTTATCACCTGTAACACTTGCTCATCACTTCCAGCTTGGCTTAAGTCAGAGATCCATGTGTGTACATCTACACCCCACTGAAGCTTATCTAATGGTTTTGTGTGCGTTTCTTTTGCATTAATTGAACCCTCAGCACTGCTTGTGTCCCATTTGTCTTCTCATTGGGGGCAAGATGTTGATGCTAAATGCCTAATGGTAATACATCTTCTGTTTTGTAGTGAAGACTGGCACCAGTGATCCCAAGCACCGCCTCAGGGAGATCCCAAGAGAAGCCGCCCACAGAGCAGGAGAGGTCCGAGGGATGCATCCATCCAGAAGAGAGCCTGATAGGAGCGGCCATCGTAGATCGGAGACACGCTACAGAGGTCGGTCATCCATAGCAATCAACCGAATAATCTGTTCTCTTGTTTTAAATGAAGCCATCACCATACATGTACCACAGAGTGAGAACAAAGGACAGCACCATTCCCGGCTGACTGTACATTAACATGGTGACAAACACACACACAGAGCACCAGAAGACATGATAGCTTTTGACATTCTAACAGTACGCTGTACATGCAATCCTGCACATAAACATACACATGTGAATCTCCAGGCTTTATGAAACAAAAGCCTAACCTTGCACTCCGCTAGGCCTTATGTAACCTCCAGTTTGGGAGCAATGTGTCAGAAAGGGGATTAAGGGCTGACGTCTGTTCAAGCCTCCCTTCATCCCTCTCGCTCATATTCAGTGCCATTGGTTTCCCCCTCTGTGGTCTACATGAGCATTTGTAAACACCATAAACTATATTCACCAAACCATATTGTGATTTACAGTATACAATGCAATATGCGGATGGAGTTAATTCTACTTTTTAATGGTAAAATTCAGAGATAACAACCCACTTCACCTCAGACTATGCCTGCTACCACTGACCAGCTTCATTTGTCTCATCTCTCAACTACTCGACAGTACTACAACTGATGAGTTTGGGTGGTGGTTGTAATCAATACGCTGATTAGTCCTCTACTTTCAAGGCTTACATCAGTGCTTTCAATTAAGTATCTGTGAAGGGATTATGGAACACAATTGTAACACACTCCCAGATCCACCATGTAAACTGCAGGAGCCTGTGTTGGCACCAGGCTCACATCCTATTATGATTGAATGCAGTAGGCTAAAGGAGGCTAGCGTCATCGCTGTGATGGATGGCAAAGCTGGAGGTGACACTACAGTTAATGTAAGTAGTATAAATCTAGCCCAGCGCTGCCCGTGCCCAGGCCAGCACGCCAGAAAGATGGGAACCACTCCAAGAGGACAAAAGCTAAAGAAATTCTACTGCTCGGGTCAGGCTGTGGGGTTTGAGGGTTGACCCCAGGGCTTCAGTGGTCGACCACCCATGTGGATCAGTGTGGGATGCATGATTGACCGAAGTGTGTTAGGGGATCGGTTAAAGCTTTTGATGGTACCTGCACGATCCATACAGGCCATATGCGAACGTTATGCTGATGCCTGTAACTTTTAACAACAGTCCCCAATTAAAGACTCAAGGGTTAGGGGAGTTTATAAGTATTTAGTTATGACTTTCATTTAAGAATTTTGAAGCACATATGGTGAAAAATAAACAGAAAATGAACTAGCAACTCTCAGGAACATCAGAAAGTGCTTATAACTTGAAATACACAATGAATTAATTGCATGACATAAAGTCACAAATTTTAGTGCCCATGCTTTGTTTTTTGTTAATAAAAGGTAAGTACATTAAGTTTTATATTAAGTTTTATCTCTGGTTGGCATGAAGATGCTTACTCATTGGTATTTGGCAGCACTTGGCAGGCAGTGCTCAGACATTGCTTCTTCTACGAAATTGCGTGGAAATGACTAGCGACCAAGTTGTCTAGTAGCAAGGAAATTTGGAGATGTCAAATTACATTACAAAGGTCATTTTATGCCCTCAAAATCTGAGTTTTGAGTTTTGGCAGCCCAAAGATTTGCTTTGGCGGCCGCCCAAAAATTCTCTATGCAGTAAAAACCCTGCATATTGATTTAGTCATGTTAGCATTGACCCAAAATGAACCTTGGCTTCATGTACACATTGACATCATTACGCTGGCAGCAGAAACATCTAAAACACACTCAGAACATCATACACACTGCCAAAGACTTGGGCAGTAATGTTTGAGGTGATTTAAGTCTGACACACAGTCAGCAAAATGCATCGAAATAGGGGCTCCATCTCTTGAGAGGTTACTTCCACGGGCCGACTGTATTGTATCCTGCATAAATTGTATTTAATCATCTTTTGTTCAGTTATATGTAGAAGGGGAAACTTTTAGCTGTCAAAATATACCTATGTATGTGTGTCTGAAGTTACATATGACTACCAGCTTCCAGGGGAGCTGTCTGGTTAATCTATTTTTAAAGTGTGTATCGTGACTATAGATGTCCTTGGGTAACAGATGCACATCCATACATATATACACACATAAATGCACACATACACACACTAAAGCGCCACCTTTTGGCGTCAATATCTGCAGGGATGTCAGCACATGAGCTGTGTTTGTACCGTGGCAGAAAATGGATTCTTGTTGTCCATTATTTACACCTTTCTCTCATGGCAGCAATAAATGTCAATAACCCCATTGTTGCTATGCCCTTCTCTCACTTTCTACCCCACCTGCTCTGTTCTTTAGCAAGGCTTTGTGTCATGGGTCAAGGTGGTGGTAAAAGTCCATTTTCTGTTCTTGGCAACAGGGCACATCACTGTCATTTGGTGTCAGGTTCAAATACAGTGTCAGAATCCGCATTGAGAAAAGTGTCTTTCTTTGTTACACCCAACCAGCCATTGTATTGCCATTAACCACTGAAAGCTTCCCCTTCTACATCACTCTTTGAACAAAAGATGATTCAATACAATATACATTTTGATGCAGTCAGTTTGGTGCAATTATGCAAAGATATGGTGTGCTGTTGGTTAAAGCTCTCATGAAACTTCTTTCTCTTACACTCAGATCCAGGTCAAGATAGGACCTACTCCCGCTCTGTCTCCCCTCCAGAGAATGGCTTCAAGCAATACCTGGAGACTCGACTGTACAGCAGCCAGGGCAAAGGTCCCATTCGGACAGAGCGGATTCCCTACATGGGTGGTCGGTCCTCCCATGAACCCCCTCGCACTAGGGTGCAAGTGCTACCCACTGTATCCAGCAGCGGCCACCACAGCCGGAGACTAGACCAGGTTTCTAACGGATATGATACAGACAGCAGCCAAGATTCACGGGAGCGTCCTGGAAGCGGAGGGAACAGCCGCGGCAACAGGTCTAGCCGACCATGGAAGCCCATGCGGGAAGCACTGAATGTGGACAGCGTGATAAGTGGCATTAGTAGTAGTGGTGGTAATTCATTAAGTCAGGAGCGAAGGCAGCATAGCCCCTGGAGAAAGCCCAGTAGTCAGTCGCCCACCCACGAATCAGAGCGAGACTTCACATGGGAAGGCCGAGAGGAGCGCAAACCCAAGAGCTTAATGACAATCTATGAGGATGAGCAGCGGCATGAAACTGGTGGCAGCCGGAGCTCGCTGGATTCAGATGGCCGGGGTGGCTACAGTGACAAGGATAGGTCAAAAGGCTCAACGACGCTTAAAGTCCGCAATGACAACTGGAAGATCCAGCGAACTGAATCTGGATATGAAAGCAGCGATAGGCTCAGCAATGGCTCAGCAAACTCGCCTGTGGTGGAGAACCTCTCTTCCAAAGAGCTGAAGCCCATACCTGAGCTGACCAGGTAAAAGTGATGATTACACATTGGTATTATCTTTTTAATGAGCCTTCTTCTTTGATCATATATTACTTGAAGTTCATCTGTACAGTATGGTACAGCCAATTTAAAAAATGTGACTTACTATTTCTGAATCTTGTTTACTGATTAACGGCACTAGTTTTGTAATCATGCTTGTCAAAATATTTCCTTGTCATTCCATGCCTCACTTGTGTGAGGATTTGAGTCTCAAACGTGCTGCCATTTCTAATTAAACATTACAATCTGTTCTGAAAATAGCAGACAAAGCAGATATGCTGAGGTTATTGTGCTGGGCGGTCATTTGTTAGTTTGGCAGTACAAGACTTGTTTGGAGATAATGATCCCTACTAGCTAACAACTCCTCTACTCAGAAGGGAGAGCCAGCTGATGGCTGACTTTTGGTCTAACTACTAGAGATAAGACAAGATGGTACTTATTCTTCCCCGTGGGGAAATTACTGCATCACAGTTGTAAGTACACAGTAAACAGGGGTACAGAGGTAAACAAGCACTAAAACAAGCTAAAATAAACAATCACTAAATCACTAAGACGCTAAACAGAAACTAAATAAGATGTAGTAAAGTGAAAAGTGAAGTGCAAAACAATACCTGAGGTAACAATGTAGACTAAGATTCTAACAGAAAACATATACGCAATAGACTAAACACCATTAACTAGGGATGCACGATATATCATCATCATCGTCATCATAACGGGCGTCGCGCCAATATGTTGGCACATTAATGATGTGCCAACCACGTTGATGTGTTGGTGTAACAGCAGCTCTTGTTAACCTACGTACACAGGAGAAAATGTCTGGGTGTGGGGAGAAATCAGGTCATAACAAAGCAGTGTCTGCATCTGCACCCAGCATCACAATTACTGCAAGGTGTAAGGTAAACCTTACTGGTGGAAACTGGTATTGCAATATCGGTATCGATATCGGTCGGTAATGACCATGGAAATAATCAGATATCGGCCAAAATTTCAATATTGTGCATCCCTAACATGAACTAAAACTGAACTAGATACCGTGTGTCATAAGGTACAGGGCAGTATGCATGTGATGTAAACAGTCCAGAGAGAAAGGGGGCGGAGCTAGGAGTAGAGCTAGTGCATTATGCAAAACTATCCCTTGACAGTAGATTTCTAAAGTGCTCTACAATTATTCTTTCTTCACCATACAGCCAATGGTGCTCTTCTGTGACTCAATGATATGAGTTCAATGATAAAGATATTGAACATGTATGGCATTTCAAATGTATTCGTAATAAGGTATGCCCTACCAATATTAATGCTGTCCTCACACTGAGGAACAGCAGAAAAATGTGGCAGGGAATGGGATAAGTACCAGGTTACACCATAGTAAATCATTAATAGCAAAAAGAAAAAAGGTATATGGTGAAGTAATTACTTATTTCATTCTCGCATGACAGATTTTAATCTCTTTAAAAGGTTGGTAAAGGAAAAATGTGCATGTTGAGGCACTGCATAAGATCATGCGCCATATATAATATCTTGTGGCATTACACATTGTATGAATAATGAATTCCTAATTAATTTTATGTTTTAGGGATCCCTTCCCCCAGAGAAGAAGCGATGATTTGAAGGCTGACATTTTGCACTCTTCATTCTCCTATGGTAAGGAACTCGGTAACACTATTCAGCAGTGGTTCCTAACTGGGTTCTGGGTCCAGAGTACTGCTTGTTTTCTATCCTACCAGGTAGTTAATAGCATTCACCTATTTCCCAGGTCTAAATCAGTCGCTATAAAGGCCTTTGCACACCAAGTCCGTATTTTTCGTCCAAAATGTTGCACGTTTAAAAGTAAATACGACCTCATGTTGTGTCCGTCAAGTTTACACACCGACTCTTTCGTCCGTCATTAAAGTTTTCAGAACAGGTTCGATTTTATGCGGGTTTTTTTCACATCCATCCCTACCGAACATACTGCCAGCTGTTTAGGATCAATGGGATCCCGGAACTTGGTGGTCTTGTTTTTAATGTGTGGTTTCAGTATTGCTAGCAGCATATCAAACCGGACCACTGACATCCTGAAATAGACCTGGAAACTATCGGGAGAATTCTCCTTCATCAGCAGGTGAAACTCTCCTTGCTCTTGACGCCTTCTCAGGATTGGATGGACCCAGTATTCCTTTTCTCTTTTTCTACTTTCGGGAAGTGAGAGGAACACAGTCATCCTCACTGCTTGACTCAGTGTGCGAGGTTTCTGTGCGTAACGATTTTTATTGGAAAAACACATACGAAAAACACGGACTTTGTGTGCAAAGGCCTTAAGCCTGCTACAATGAAAACCAGCAGCAGTCTAGGCCCCCCGAGCACCAGAGTTGGGAACTGCTGCTCTAGACTGACTTGTTATTTCTGTGCAGCTACCGCTTGGTTAGCTCTAATGACGTCTGCTCCATCTATTTATTCTCGGCAAACATTTGGCAAGTCTAAATGTACACAGCGCTAACATTTAAAACATGCACCTGTGAAGGTTTTGAACCAGCATTTACAAACTTGATAGTGACAATTATTTATATATTGCAATATAGGACACGAGTCATTCACAAATCTCTGTCATATGAATGCCCTCTGCCCAACAGGACTTCCATGTATTGTAAGGACCTGAAACATTAAGATAGTATTGTGTAATTTCCATGATTTATTGTTCTATCAGAAGTGTTAAGGTCAGAGCCTGATGGAAGAAATACTGTATGGAAATATATGTGCTCTGGCTCCTCATTGACTGGCCCTGACCTTTTTTCCTGAGGAAAGTTAATGTGTCGTGCAGCACACAGAGAAGTGCACATGGTCTTAAAGGGAAAATCAACCCAAAAAGTGAACAGGATGGAATTTCAGTGGCAAAAAACCCCTCTTTTGGACCTTATCTAGTCGTGATAACTTTGATATCTCATTATCGGCTAAGTTTAGAAGAGATGTGGTGCAAGGACTACTTCTGGATCATAGTTGTGTTTACGACTTCCAAACTTAATTTGTGGTTCGAAAAAAAAAAAGTCCCGGGTTGGTTTTAGGTCATCTTTCCCTCCTCTCAAACAGATTTACCGAAAAAGGAGTAACAGACAAAAATACCCGAACTAATCCGCTTCCCCTTCCGTATGATTGGTGAGAAAAAGCTTTTGGTAGCAAAAACAGACTACAAGTCAGGTTGAGAAGTTGCTATAATGGTTATTTTTATCTCCCAGACAGGATGGAGGGAGATTAGATGACATGAATAGCACTGGGGGGTGGGGGGGTTGTCGCCTGGACACCCGGACACCCTTCACATTCTCTGTGTCGTCTTCCTAGCACATGCTCTCCCCATGTGATGTATCGCCACAGAGAAAGAGGGGGGAAATATCTTTTGAATTCGCCAACCTTTTTGAAAACCGTCACTGATTCCCACAATTAGAGTATACAGTTTTTTTCCTAAAAGAGAGGGGGTGGTGAGTGAGCTTGTGGGGGCCACCCAGCTGTGCCCAGCCGGGAAGAAAATGCCACGTCAAAAGGTGGCATTCAAACACGTAGGCAAATAAAACGCTATTTTCTGACACCACAGGCATTCTGGTTGTGAAGGCAAAGAATCGAAACATTGGTTGGAAACATTTTGTATCCAAAATTGACACCTGACAAAATGGAAATTACAAAAGTGTAATGTTTAACGCTGGTTGTGTTGTGGTATGTGAGCATCTGGCCGTGCGGAGTGATCCATGTGGAACAATCCTTGGCAAAGAAACAAACGCTTCTGAGGCAGACATTTCTCGTCCCCCTTTTTTATCGACCTTTTGCTCAGCTTTTCCCCCTCAAATGATCATCTCTTATTCCAGCTAATACCTAAATATTGTACAAAAGTGTTTCTGTAGGGCATTTCTACTATTATACATTTTTCTATGGAATTGGTGTATTTGTGTTGGTCTAGTTTGTAATCCTAATGTAAACAAACAGGAACCTTTGTCAAAAAAACACTCAAACATGGGATAAAATATATTTTTCGTATCCTGATATTGACAATGTTATTTGAAGATGTGAAAGGTTTCATCGTTTTAAAGTTTCTAAACATGTATTTTGAGTTAATTAAATGTATTTGATCTGCATGGTGAATATACCAAATTGTATATAGGGGGAAAATCTTCTGAGCCTTTCTACAGTACAGTATTTTACAGTACAGTCACCAGTTTGAAGCCGGTATGAGGCATCTGCCCCCCTGCCGTTTGCAAATTGCATTGACAAGCCGCAGCAAATGTGTCTGAAGTCAATTTGGCCTGAGTTCAGTTGTGGTAATTTTGGCATGGGCCGCACTTCCAGAGGCCTGAGCAGATTCCAGTCATCCATTAAAGTCTGAAAATCCTTTCTAAAAGCACATTCATGTGGGAGAGCAAACGGCAAAAAAAATCAAATCTAAATTCATTTCATTGTGAGGGTGTTTAACACTCACACAGTCCTCGATGCGGTCTTCGTCTTTGTTGCCTCCGAGAAGTAAAGGTTATTTCAAGATGGCTTAAGACGCTGCTGTCCAGACTTGGTGACCTAAATGACAGCCCTTTGTCCTTGCTGCTGACATTCCTGTTGAACCGCAGCGTGTTTAAATAGTGACTGTACCAGAGCGTTCGGTCTGTGGTAGCTTTAAAGGTCATGGCTGCCGGGAGATGGGCAAGGAGTCCAGACACTCTAGCCTGCTACATCTAAACCGTAAATCATGCCCTCACTCAATTTACCCTGATTGGCTCTCGTGGCTGCCCAGATCTCATCTCCAGTCCAGAGACTCTCCTGAAGAGATTATTGCAGCGTTAGCACATTAACGTAATGTCCAATGAGAGAGGATTTACATATATGGAGGAGTTGTGTATTTAAGTCTCACACCTTGTCTTGCATGTATAGTCAAAATTAGGGATGCACGATATTGAAATTTTTGCCGATAAACGATTATTTCCATGGTCATATCGACCGATATCTATACGGATATTGCATATTGATATCTGTCCGCATTTTTAAGTACTTATCAGCCGATACCAATATATTGTGCATCCCTATTATCTATCTATCTTTCTATCTGTCTGCCTGTCTGTCTGGCATGATAACCGATTATTTTCATGGTCCGATACCGATATTGCATATTGATATCTGTATGATAATGCATTTTTAAGTAATTATTGGCCGATGCCGATATGATGAGCGATATATATCGTGCATCCCTAGTCAAACAAATATATTGGTCAGTAAGATGTAAAAAATATCTTCAGATAGTGTTACAGCTACACTTCAAATATGATGATTGTATAGTTTGCGTGATCATGGCACCAGTTGGTTGAGAAAGTACATCGGCTCTGATGCTTCTGCCCGTCGGAAAGAATTCCTGGCTCCCAGCGGGTAGCAAAGCACAGCCACCTGTTTTCCTCCCGCTTTTCATACGCTGACTCGTCTGGCTCAACTCTTCTTGTGACACACTTTTAGCACGAGGACTTTATCCTTTTACGAGGATGAAAAATGTGTGTGATGTCTGTGTCTTTTGATGTGCACGTCAAAAGACACAGACATCACACACATTTTTCATCCTCGTAAAAGGATAAAGTCCTCGTGCTAAAAGTGTGTCACAAGAAGAGTTGAGCCAGACGAGTCAGCGTATGAAAAGCGTGAGGAAAACAGGTGGCTGTGCTTTGCTGTGGGAGCCAGG
>CABFOS010039126.1:4529-24871 GCA_900660315.1 Diretmoides pauciradiatus
ATATCGCCCTGTAAGAGCTGATAATGTAACAATGACGCATAATGTAATAAAAAAAAGTGTAATAAAAACTCATTGTAATCACTGGTCGATAACGTAACAAAATGCTGAATAATGTAACAACTTTTTGCGCATATTAAACTAAAATGTTCAAAAAGTTGTTACATTATTCAGCATTTTGTTACGTTATCGACCAGTGATTACAATGAATTTTATTACACTTTTTTTTATTACATTATGCGTCATTGTTACATTATCAGCTCTTACAGGGCGATATGATCTTACAAAGCCACTAGTTTACATTTTGTCATGAGTTGTCCCTTTACTTATTATAGTAGTCTACTACAACTGACTCATAATTTCCAAACCCCTTTCACCCAAATCACTGTGTAAATCTCCTAACCTGGAAAGCTGACACCTGAACATGATGACTAATCTGAAAACTAAAAGTTGTGTAGTTCACCAACTCACTCACTCATTTAGAAACCTTATTATTCAGAGTTGAGCACACATGAACAACTCAACAAAGTGGTAAATGACTGGAAAGTCAGGGGCTTTCTATGATACAAGAGTTACCAAGATGTGACATTTAGAGGACAGAAAAGCATGGAAGCCACCTGAACAATTGATGGTAGAAGTGAATTTGTGAAAACATACTTGACCGATCCCGATATTCTTTAAGTTAGCCTACTCTTTTACTTGTATTTAATAAACTCAAATGTTATAACTTGTTCTGCTTGGATGTGTTTTCTTTAAAGACTGTAAAAGGAGTGTTGTACTGCTGCCATTTGGGTTGTACTCACTACCTTGCAACCTAGCCTCAGAAAAGGAAAAATATAGTGATACACATTGTGTATTGTGATATCTGACAATATTGTGATATCTTGTTCAAGCAAACACAAATGAATGATGCATGTTGTGATATTGATTTGTTATTTTCCAAAATCAATGTTGTAGTTAGGTTTTCAATCTCAAGCTAGACACAATTTTATAAGACAGAAGTCACTGTTCATATGCAATTGCACCAAAATAAACAATGCAATGGATAAAGTAAGATTTTCTAAGCCTAAGCAGTAACTTGACAAATTGGGGGGTTGAGAGGGGGACAACGCCTGAGGCTGAAGAGCAGACAGAGCTTACTCTACACCTCTGCATGGTGTGTGGGTGTGTGTAAGAAAGAGAGACATTTCATTTGTTCAGTTCAGTCTTTTGTGAATAGTTTATTACATGCATTCCTGCGCTGGTAGCCTGCCAGCCAGGATTCTAATAAATTTGTACTGAAAACTGAAATACCCAACTGGACACTAGAATTTTACATTTAATCAAGCTTGTGGCGTCTACATAGAATTTTCTGAACTGCACATTTCAAATAAAGTAAAACAAACTCCTCCCGATAACGATTTGTTTAGTTTAGATTGTTTGATAAAACACAGTCCTTCCTTGGACCCGTTTTCTGCCTTACAACAACTAGCGCTAGACTATACTGCAGATGTCAGACCTGTCAAAAATCTGGAACATGGCATGGCAACAAAAGCCCCACACAGAACTTATATGCTTCAGTGGACAGTTGAAGACTGCGGTGTGAATGTGTTCAACCGAGTATGTAGCTGAGCATTGCTGGAAAAGAAAATGCACACTCTGCGCTCTACGCAAAATAACAGAAGGGACAATTAACTTAACTACGATGCCTTTTGGAGCAGTATATGATTATCGCTTGCCCGTCAGTCATATTACTCAGACTCCGTTCCCCAAGATGCATTTTAATACCAGGTGGGAACGCACCCTAGACGCATTGATATGGTCGCTAGATCTGATCACTCTGGGCTGCATATGGCCACATTCTTATAATAGTGGGAACGCAAATGTGTCCTGGGCCAGTTGTGTCTGTCCATCCGTCCCTCAACTTTGGACAACAGAAGGGGAACACTCCTGTTTTTAGCTTAGCTTTTTTTTCGGTACGAACACACTGGGGTTGGTTAGATTCCTCATCTCGTTCTCACCACCATTAGCGGGGTTTCCCTCTGGATTCATTTTGTCATTTTCATTTGTCCGTACAAAACTTTTCTCTTACATTGTCATTCTCTCACTCACTGGGTTTATTTTCCTTACCACCGGTTTCTGCTGCTCTGCATGTGCACATTTCATCACATGGTATAACGTCGTGTTGTAACGCCGTGTTGTCATCGGTTGATGTAAAATGAAAGTAGGAGTGCTTGTTTTGATTACAGTACACGCAAAACACGCTGTTTGATTTCCATTTGGGCCGAAAAGTCTGTGCAACGCAAGCTGGATGATTCATATCGCAAACGGGCGATATACAGATCTTTGCAGACTTCTTCTGCAGACTTATTCTGCAGACTAGGCACAGTTTAGTGCATCGCTGCCTCCCGCCAGCTAAAAACAACAACACATTTGGTCTTTGCAAACGAAATGACGCACCTGTTTATTTGCATATAGAGCGGGGAAGTGAGATCCGATCACAAGTGGTCACTCGCGATGCAGGTGGAGACGCATTCTAATGCCCGGTGTGAACTGACGTACTTAGAGCTGTCCACTTGTGATTGGATCACCCAAGATGCATGTTAATACCAGGTGGGAACAGGGCCTCAGTATCACTAACTGCAAGAACAAATGACAGGCACTGCTGAGTCACTAATATACCGCTGGTTGTACCGTGGACAGTCGAGGTGTTGCCCTGTGAATGTCTAACTGGAGAGAGGGCATAGAGAACCATTAACCTCAAATAACCGCCTTGCGCCTGTTCCAGTAGCGGTTTAACTGAGACCAAGTCAACAAACAAGGCTTAAAATTGTCACTTTTGCATGGTAGGCCTCCAAGATCAAAGAAAGTGTCACATTCAAAAGGGGATGGTTAACAAAAATGAGCGCCTGATTGGTCGGAATACTGCATATTTTTGACAGTGCTACTATCAGTGCCTGACCAATTCATCCTACTATAGCTTTTCTTGAAGTCAATAAACCCTGCTTATGAAGCTCCATCTTGCAGCTGAGGTCTCTAACAATGACAAAGTAGGTCATAACATTCGACAGTGACTGTAGACATCTCATGTATCTCAATCATTGCAGGCAGTTGAAATGCTAAAAAATATATGTGAGGGAGAAGAGCTATGCCAGCTTCCTGAATTACATCAAATCACCTCACAGCCTAGCCCGCTCTGATACGCAGCGTGAAATATATTCGGTTAAGCCTTGCCATTTCAAGCTGATGAGTAGCACACTAGAGATTCCACCAAAGGCACAACGAGCGCCGTAAGTTACATTAAGTATGGTGATAAAAATCTGACTGACTACAATCATATTTCATCACTGCTTTTATATTGATACCTACTCTAATACCGTGCAATTGCTGCTGGGCATTTGGCTAACCTTTTCACCAACGTGCACTCACTCTGTTCAACTCGAATTACACGATCCCACTTCCTTTTTAGACACAGCCACATGCCATGAACTGAGCTCTGTATTCTGTTTGATGTGGTGTTTAACTCTGGAAAATACACTTCCGTTGTAAACAACCACGAGTCTCCATGTTGCAAAATGGCAGTGGCGAAAAGTACCAATAAGGAGCTATTTGGAGATCTGGAACCTTTTACCTCATGTCTGACCTTTGGAAATTAACCACGGTGGCAAGTAAAATCATTGTTTTGCATTTCAGCTGTGATCTACGCTTATTTTTCGTCTGGTGAAGTTTACATCATTCAAATCTCCCACGGCTTTGTTTACATAGTGAATGACATGGTTACATGCAAGGCAGCGGGGTAAGCATTATGTGCATAATGTCTAAATATGTACTCTAATGCTCGCTCGCCCTCGCCATAGAAATACAGCACAGGCTTGCTTGGTTTTTATTAGGGGTCAACGATAGTTTGTAAAACGTCATATTAGTTTTCAGATATGTGTCAATGTAATCAAACAAAACTTCTTAAATATCAAACAAAAATAATTTGAGAGAATAAAACTTACTAAAGCACAAAAAAAATGTAATCTCAATAGTAAACCGTGTAACAAATTATTTGTGTATCAAATCCCTTGATTTGCACGCCCGGGGATTGAACCACAAAAGTTGGAAGGATTTGTGTCTGGACAATCAGACCACAAACTCATCCTATTCAACCTGGAACTCCCTCTGCGCCTCCCTCCCAACAAGTGCACGATTCATCTCAGGACCTGAAAAACATTGATACCAACCCGCTCAATGTCTCCCTGTCTGAGCTGCCAGTCACTGACTCTGTGATCAACTACAACCCTGCACTGTCATCTATCCTGGACTGTGTAGCCCCCCTTAAAAACATGTGTTGTCTCTTTTTCAAGACCTTCCCCCTGATTCACTGATGAACTACATTCCCTCAAAGTAGCCGGCCAGCGCTATACAAAAGCAGCAATACAAAAAGAGTGGTTTAACCATACACTCTCAGATGTATGAGCAACACCAAAGGGACTTTCATACAGCCCTCAATGCTGCAAACACATTATTCCAACCTCCTTCACTCTGGTAATGGCAACTCTAGTATCCTGTTTTCCAGTGAAGAAACTCCTCCAACCTCCTACTGTTTCTACTTAGCCCCAGCAGATCAGTGTAATAGATTTCTTCATTTCTTCCAAAACAAGATTGATAACATCAATGCTGCCATTCTGCATTCTCCAGCTCCTGCTGCCATCCTTCCTCCAACAATGTTCCTGGTGCCTCAACTCTCCTGCCTGGCCACTGTCAGCATGGATGAAGTGACCACAATGGCACAGGGAATGAGACCCACTACTTGCCCCCTCGATACACTCTCCACCTCCCTCGTTAAGAGCTGCCTACCTGGACTTGCACCATCCCTTATTGCAATTCTTAACAAATCCCTCTCCTCTGGTCACGTCCCTCCTGAACTGAAACTGGCATCAGTCACACCCATTCTCAAAAAGCCTTGTTGCCTCATTGCCTGACAGCATTCCTAGGCCAATAAAATACGTAGGTGGGTGTACTCTTCCTTTTAACAAACGCACACGTTTTACTTATGCCTGTAAATAACGACGAGTGAAGAAAGGGAGACAAGTAGCGCGAGCGCTGCTAGTGAGACAGATGAAGAACTCATTCGAAAGAAGGGTGCAACATCCATAGTTTGGACCTGGTTCGGATTTAAGAAGTCGGACCGCGAGCAAACTATGCAGTAGCAGCAGTTGTTGCCAGAGGCGGTAATGCAAGCAGCCTATTCTATCGATTGAAGACTAAACATGTGCACGACTATGAGGAAAGTATGAGTATGCGCCCAAAAACAAGTGGTTCTAGCATCGGTGTGAAAAGAAAAACCTCAATGCAGACCACTGCCCGAGTCATTAACTACCGTAGTCGTATTCCTTATGACAACAAAAGCCAGCGGTGGAAAGACATTACACACGCCATAACTGTGCACCAATGTAAGGACATGATGCCCATCCTAACTGTTGAAAGAGATGAAAGACGATGATAAAAACACTTGATTTGAGGTATGCAATACAGAGCCGCTAACATTTCACCCAAACCGAAATCCTGAGGTTGCATCTGTCATAAGAAAGTTTATGTAACCTTTCACTTGGGAGTGAACAGGTGAATATGGTTCAGAAGTTTACTTTTTTTCAGTTTGCAGTTCTGCAAAATAAAAATGCTCTTAAAATATTCACCTTCAGTTCAATGTGAAATTTGTCCTATTGTACC
This sequence comes from Diretmoides pauciradiatus, assembly GCA_900660315.1. Lineage (NCBI taxonomy): Eukaryota > Metazoa > Chordata > Actinopteri > Trachichthyiformes > Diretmidae > Diretmoides > Diretmoides pauciradiatus. The sequence goes on from CABFOS010039126.1 coordinate 10,221, forward strand.
AGTGTTATTCACTCATGTGTCATGGAGGGCCGCATGTATGCAGGTTTTTGTTCCAACCAAAGACCACACCACGTGATTTCACTGGTTAGTTCCTCCTCTATGGTTGAAGGTGTGCTAATTATTCAAATCACCTGCTGTGGTGTTTGGTTGGATTGAAAACCTGCATACACGCGGCCCTCCATGGCACATGAATGAATAACACTATTATACACAATGATATGGAGCCAGTGGGAAAAAGTAGCCAGACTGGGGCGTCATTAGACCTTATTTATTATTATTTTTTATTTCTTTGACACGTTCACTGTAAGGTTTAAGAAGACATGCTGATGGTTAATGTATTGTTTTACTAGAAACATAAATGCACTCTTATTCAACGAAAATAAACAAGATTATTTCAAGGGGGGATATGTTTTTAATCCTGTGTTATCTAGCCTATGTATTGGTTTTAAATTAACTTATTTATAAAATAAACCTATGCCAAAAATAACTACAATAACAAAACGTGTGAATCACTTGACTCAAATCCTGTGAATCTACTGAATCAGCTCAACTTCTAGTCATCTTTGTCTTCATTTTCATTATCATCCGAGTCCATGCCCAGCTCAAAACGTGCCCTGGTGAGCTGCTCCTTGGTGCTTGCAACACCCTCTCCTTCAACCTGGACCCTTGTGTCCATTAAGGTGTTTGGATCTTCCTCTTGACCCTCATCGCCCCGGACCACCTCCTCCTCTTCCTCAAAGAGGTTGACTCGGGGCTAACCCATTAATTAATTAATTCACTAAGCCCATAAATGTATGTGTGGTGTATATGGAAAATGCAGCGCTTTCAGTGGACTTTTTAATACTTAATGCGCAATAGTCAAGTTGCTGCCACCGATGTTTTCCAAAGTAGCCTTTTTTTGCTTTTTGCAACGCAAAGAAAATGCATTGGTTCATTAGGATTCAACATGCTACGCTCACGTGATCAAATCAACAATCAAATCAACCTTCAGAGTAAAACACAGTACGCATTTGTCTGTATCTTTTCACTGCAACTCCGCATCGAGATTTAGGGAGTTATCACTTTAAAAAGCAACAGCGGCAGTAAAACTATTTCACACTATGATGGTTAAACATTGTAATTAATCCGCGGTTCACATGCGGGCTGAACCATGATGGTGGTGGGGGGGGGTCCATACGATCACGGATCAACTATGGTCTTTTACACGCCCGTCTAATGAGGATGTCCCCTGTTTGTGCAATCAATGCAATTCTTCATGTGTTTTGTCATCAATTATTTTGCTAATATTTGTCAAACACTGAAGACGACGCTCTCAATTCTCTACTCGGCAGGACACAAACTCTCAGCTAAGCGAGCGCGTACACACACACTAGCGGAGGCTAGTGGTCGTAAATGCACACGCATAGCGAATCGCAACTTGTTAGTCAAAACTATTTTATTAGAATCAAAAATGAATATAATAAAGTAGCAGGATGGACTTAAATGAGTAGTCGGCTCTTTGCGCTTATAGAAAGCACTGATACTAAAGGAATAACACATAAGCTAACTAATAGTTAATTAATAACCTAACTCCAGGCAATACTTAAGTATCCCAGAGTATTGTACTCTTGGTAAAGCATGTTCTATTGAAATTATGAAAATGATATACCGTGATATATACTGTTACCATCCGAAATTCAAAATATGCTGTGATATAAATTCTAGGCCATACCACCCAGTCTTACGCTCAAGTATGCAGCGCGCCCACAAACAAGCAATGGATAGCTCAAGCAGTCTTTAATCCGTCACAGGCAGACACAACCCATGCACACATGTGGCCGACACCCCTACACACATGCACACCCTATGTGGCTGTGAAACTCCTCTTCCGCTTTTCCGTCCTTCCTCCTATAGGCAAAAACAAAGTGCGGGTCGGGAAAACAGTAGGCTACTCCAAGCGCCGCTATTTTTGTCGGCAAAATGAGTGCTCCTGACAGGGATGTACTGGGACAAAAATTCAGCCGGGGACTTTTGTCCAAACCAGCCCACATACCCGCCCACGATCGCATTTTTTATGGAATACAATTGGATAGCATGCTGCTAATACACAATATTAGTACAACAGTAATGTCCGCTCCCTCCCTGTTCATACTTTGCACTTTTAGTTATTTCTCAGTGGAGAGAATATCAATCAAATAAGCCAAAATTCCACCTTCATATCAAGAACCTCCCAAGAAACCTACAGTACACTGCCCTTTCTGTATCACACTAGAATCTACACACATTTAGACTACACAATGACAATCCTGATCATTGGCAGGTTAGATCATTGGTTTATTATATTCAATTCATTATTGGTTGAATGATTTTTGAAAAGCAGCCCACTGTATATTTAATGATGATAGTGGACTGGTAATGGCAGCTATTGATATATTTTCTCTCAGCCTCTTTCCATGCTGCATTACGCCGGTTACAAGCCACACAAAAGTTCAACTCGCACAAAACGCATACCACCCAATCAGAAGACACGTCGAAGTAACAAGTACTAGCCAATCACAGCACAGGAGGGCGGGACTTGATGAAGAATGGGTGAGCTCTGCTTCTCTCTCTCACTGTAGATATACGGGCCGCACTGAAGCCCAACAGGGCATTGATAAGAAAAAAACAAATGCAATCGACCGGCCCACGGACACATCAGCCCACTGGGATTTTGCCCGGTTTGCCCAATGGCCAGTACATGCCTGGCCCCTGACCGCGATACAAACGTGACTGAAGAAGCTACCACCAGTAGTAATAAAGCAGATGAAATAGTTTAAACTTTTATTAGATTAAAAAAAGTAGTGTAGCAATCGGGGGGTTATACACAGAAGGACGGGGAGAGGAGGTTCCAACCCAATTCAGTGCTTTATTTGCAAGCTAACCAACTACTAGCTACGAACTGAGCAACACACAATTTATTTTAGTTAGGTATGTATTACTTTGACTTAGTAACTTACTTGACTCAGTTGTCTTATCCAGTTTCTAATAAAGTCAAAGACTAATTTCCGACAGTGCCGAACTATCGTCCGATTAATCGGCTTTTTCCTGCTATCATAAACTATCGTTATACTGGCCTTTAAAAATTCACTATCGGTCGACCTCTAGTTTTTTATCTTAAATCCTCTCTCTAATGCCCACAATTCTTTCTGCTATCCAATCTACTCCCTTCCACATGCCTGTCTGCTTTCATTTTCTTGCCTCCAACATCAGGCACGATTCAACTCTACAGTTCATGCCAAGTTAAAATGTAAAGCAACAGGTAGACTGTCACATAGCATATTCTCCCCTTTTAGATAAATGTCTTATGTTTTCTTGGGCAGTTTAAGGAATCAGGAAACACCCTCTCTGGAGCCATTTAATTTGGGACAACCATTTACTTCACACCTACCATGGCCTTGCCAGTTGCAACTGAGTATACATGCCCTTTAACAGAAATGTTAACAGCTTCGGCCTTCTCCACAGTCTTGCACTTCTATCACTGACACTTAAGTTGTTGTTGCATTACTCTTTCCCTACCCGGATTTCCCAAAGCCAGCCAGGGCATTTGATCCAATTACCTCCTGGTCACAAGCTTGCTTCTCTGACCTTAAGGTTAACAACAACAACTTCAATATTGGACTTGGCAACTGAATAAATGACTCATTTGATGGAGATAGGCTCATGACAGTGCATGACTGCTGACATGTTTGTCGTACTTCGTATTAGGGCTGCACGATTCTGGATAAAATGAGAATCACGACTTTCTTGCTTAGAATTGAGATCATGATTCTGTCTCCCGATTTTATTTTTCAATATAAATGTTTATTAAACTGATACAGAAGGAACGCAACAAAAAATATGATGGTGCCTGAGAGTCAAACTGGAGGACGTTAAACATACACATTAACAATTAACACTTTATACAGTTTTTGCAAGTATCTATCTATCCATTTATCTATCTATTCATCTAGTATCTATCTATCTATCTATCTCCAGCACATCAACGTTGGACAACAGAAAGGGAACGCTCCTGTTTTTAGCTTAGCCTTTTTCAGTACGAGCACAGTGGGGTTGGTTAGATTCCTCAAATCGTTCGACATCATCAGCAGGGTTTTCTTCTGGATTAATTTTGTTGTTTTTATTTGTCCTTACTGGGGGTGGGCGATATGACCTAAAATTTATATCATGATATTGTTTTTTACAGTGGCGGCATAATATCCCGGTTTTACAAAATTAAAAGGGATACTCCACTCAAAACATGATATCTATATCTACATAGGTAGATTACAATTAGAAGACAGACCATATGTTAATTAAAATACTGTAACGCTACAACAGCTTTGGGCTAATAACGCATTACCAATTTGTCAATAAATATTCAGATTTCTGTTTTAGTTCTATTCCATCATCTGTTCCAGCTTGGATTAGACTAAATTTGCCACTAGATGTAGCCTCATTTGCTAGTCAATATCACAACTTAGGAAATGTGTCACCCAACAGAGACCGGTTTCTCTTTGATGCTGCAGATGAAGGTGGATTCTGATTATTAGGGTATGATTAGGGCAATGGGGACAGTGCCTCAAAACCACATACTCCCTTCGACCACTCTGAAGCAGTGATGTGCACTGTGGATCCCCCACACATCATCTCTGCACAGATCCTCTTTTCCTTATCTTAACACCTGAAAAACTGTTCCTTTATTTGGACTAAGGTGTTCTCCCAAGCCTGGGATCAAGCTGTAAGCTTACGGCATCTGCTGTTAAATCACAAACTGCACCTTTCCAGTGCATGTTGGACCTAGCAGAAATGTCCCTGCCTGGGTAGTCCTGTTGCACAAGTCCTGCTGTTTGTCAATAAAACTATAAGCCTATTCCAGCAACAACCCCGTGACTGGTAGAGCGTGCAACCTGTCAAACATGAGAAAAGGACTATAGGCTGCTATGTAATGCCTACAATGGGAGCCGGGCTATAGCACCAATAACCTAAGAGATCATGTTTAACATACCAAGCAAATAAAGGTCAATTTCAAAACATATTTTTCTGTATGCTCAAACATTATTTGTAGACTATTTCCATGTGTTGCAGTGAAAAGATCCCTAGTGTCATGGACAAGTGAAGTGAGAGTGATAAATTATATTGTGCTGCTTATGAATGGTTGATTAAAGACAATATTAAAGTCATTATCATTAGTTAATAACATTTTAAAAGCACAGGGTGTGTTACATGTACACATTGCACAAAGCGTTGTTATTTTAACAGAATTAACACCATGGCACCTGTCAGCTTTGATTGATTCATAATTTTCTGAGGCAATCCTTTCTAAGAACACAAGGGGAGGACACTTCAAGCCCAAGGCAAACTCTGCAGAATTTCAGTAGCACTCAAGACTGTGCTGCACCACAAAAACTGACAATATCTTTATAGCTTATGTGGGGGAGAGCAGAGTGTAACCTGGGCTCAAATCCCACGACAAGATAGATCACCAGTCTCTAGCAGAGCAATAACTGTTCAACAAGCATTCGAGTTATGCTCTTGACTGCTGTAATTGACAATTTATGGTTTAGAAATCCAATCAGTGTCATAAAACGATAACAGCTGGAGTTTTCTTGGAGAGTACATGAAATTCTTTGCCCCATGATATGGCTTTCCAATTCAACAGGCTACAGCTGAAACCTCCGATTACTCTGTTCCCAACACTAGTAGTTCATATCTAGTCAATCACATTGAACCCTCTCAACCTCCAAAAATCTTTCCATTCCACAGAATCACCTCCTTAAATGCTGTAATATCCCTTTCAGACCAAGCTCCGACCAGGGTTATACCCGCGTTGATTTTGTGTATGAAAGGGTTAACCCGTGTTGTCTGACCCCGCTTGGCGACCCAGGTTGAGAGGTGGGTCGGGCCAGGGTCGCACACGGGTTGATTTCGGTGTGAATTTGCTGCACCCAGGTGAGATAGAAGGAAATCCTCCTGCTCTGCCTGGGAGACACAAACACAGGAGGCGGAAGCGCAGCGAAGCGTCAATTCTCTCACGTGCAGGAGCTTTGCTGTTGACACCAGAAGCGTATTTCTCAACGCCGGTTACACACAAATTCTTATTTGTCACCTGGGTCCTATCTGAATTGTCATGACCTGGGATTAACCCGTGCTGACTGGCTTGGTTTGAATTGACAAAAGCAGGGTTGAACGCAAACAAGCATTTTGTAGAAGCTTTTAACCATTTACAAACAAAAAGACACCAATAATAAGGATTTGTGTGGGTTAACCAGAGCACAAAGTAGGCCATTAACAGTAAACGTTTGCTTACATACACTTCTCAATTAGCATGTGTATTTACTTTTTTCTTTGCCAAAGTAAAAATAAATAAAAAATAACTTCATTCTAGCATGCCTGATAACATGAGGAACAGCTGAATGCTTCACATTCACGCAACCTAATTGGCTTCATTCAAGTGATTGTAAGGTTCCCCAAGAACGGAGCCTTCACATTGCCAACTACTGTTTAGGATGTAGGCTAAATCCTTTCTTAGTTTGTCATCAACTGGTGTGCTGCCATGAGATGACGGGAGCCTTACAAAGTTTAGATAATCCCTCTTGTCCTGGAGCGATGTGATGCCGTAGGCCTCTAAACAAACAGTACATTTCCCTTTCTTTCCATATCATTTCTTAGATATGCAGCTTTGTGTGGAACCAAACTTTCAAAGGTGGACTGGCTGGTCCAAACTATCACGAAAGTAAACATTTTGAAAGCGCTGTGCCATTTTGTGAGCCACCTTTATGAGGCATACATACTTCTTTCTAGAATGAATAAAAACATTTCTGTGAAAGCCACAATGTCATCGCAGGGCCTGAAATTTAATTTTACTTGGCAGCGGTGGTGTTCCCAACCTCAAACACTTTGGAGCACCAGTAAAAATTTAGGACCACACATTTTTAGTGAAAAAATGGGCAGTGCTATGAAATAATTATAATATAATTTATCTTTTGTATATATGGGGTATCAACATGTGCAAAATAGAAACATAGATTAATAATAATTAGTTACACAAGATGCCAAACAACAAAATAATGAAATACTTCACTTTTATACGTTTTCAGACATGAATTCCATGCTCTCCACCTTGGACGCGTGGCTCTCCAACCACATCATATTTCGGCAACTCGGGTATCAGAGAAAAATCCCAACTGTTATACCGAATCAAACTGGAAAAAGTGCAATGAGTGTTTCCTTCAGTGGAACTGTTCACCGTATATACAAAAGCTGGGCAGTTTTACACAGCTCTGATGACTAAAAAGTGTCAAGCTATTGTTTAGAGAATAGAATCATGATAAATCAATCAACTAATCAATCATAAATTTCACTTTCACTTCATAATAGGCGGATTGGATGAGACAACAGGTGCAAAGCTCCTTTTTCTTGTAGTGGCACAGCATTAAAACTAAGTGTAGACTAGAGATACATCTTTTTGATGTGCAACTACATGTCTCCCAATACAATTAGGGTGATCAAATTCGGGGGGGCTGCCCATATTAAAAACAAAATTGCCATAAAGAAAAGTAGCTGCATAGAAAGGAGTAAGTTAATACCTATCTAGCCAACAGTCAGCACTAGTAGTAGTAGTACCTTGTTGTGAGAGGCAGCATCAGGAAGGGGATTTGATGTTAGCCAATTAAAAAAACAGCTTTGAGGTAAACAAAGTCAAGCGCACGTTTGATTAGCTGGAAAATAACAAATAATATGTTTTCTCTAAAATAAGCAACACCAATTATTTGTAGGAGCAACAAAACAGCAGAATTTAATTTACAGGATGTACAAATTCCGATTTTGTTCAGTTTTTCAAATTGCCAAATCATTTGGTTTAACTGGATAGTAGTATAGCTACGTGACAGGAGAGAAAAATTGTGGCCCTGACCAAGTGAAAGACGACAAGCGAATGTTACAATTTGAACTGTAGCTTATATTAGTAACTTCAATGCTATTACAAGGATCATATTGGTGTCCTTTGGAGCTATAGCCAATTTACTTCTGTCTATAGCCCTATTCACACAGGACTAGTATTACCTAGGGACCTCCTGTGATTTAATTACCCCCCACACGTCTGTGTTTCATGCGGCACATTCGCACAGGATAAGCAAAGTCTGTATTTTACTTGAATTTACTGACATTATCCCCCGGTTGGCGTGTTAATGACGCTACCGCTGCTGTGCCAGATACATAAATGTGCACATCACTCTCAATTTAAAGACGCACTTATGGTTTCTGCTGCTGTGTGGTGCTGCAGGTAGGATATTTAATAAAGTCAAAGGAAAGTATCTGACACACAGCCTGCTGTGAACAGCAAGCAGAACATCAGTACTGATGTTTCATGCCAGATACATTCAGACACCTGAACGACGTTATTCTAAGATTCATACATTAATCTAACATGTTTCAGACCTGCATGAGTCACATTAATAGCTGTATTTTGATGGACATTTCAGTAGATTATGTTATAGATGCGATACTATAGGAAAGTTAAAGCAAAATACATGAAAGTTGGCTTGTGATGTTGGAGAGATTTGTGCGTATGCACCTCTGCTAACTAAAGCCAGGCAAACCGTGGCGTTTGCGATCTGCAATTTTCATTATGGATCAATCTCTGCGCTGAAAGGTAGAGAAAAGCCTGAACCACTGGAAACAGCTGCAGAAACCGCTCTGCTCACTGTAATAATAACTTTACTGATCTTATATAATACATCCATGACCTGTATGTGTCTTGTTATGTGCAGCAGCATATTTACCCCCCTCCCCCTGCCGCTCCACGTTAAAGCTACACTGGGTAACTTTTGCTAGTTGACCAAGAGCTAGCTTGCATCTCTAAAATAAAAAAAGTCTTCCATGGATTCAAAGGTATACAACAAACTCCACCTCCTCCTTGACGGCACCGCCCACGTACACGATCTTGACAGGACAGAGAATGACGGCGGAGTCTAATTACAGGAAAAGAAATGCTCGTCAGTCGGGTCTGTCGCTCATTGGGTTCCACATTTTAGCAGTGACACCAAATAAACAGAAATAAAAGCAAGACCGCGAAGCGCACATTATTTTCCATGTCGACCCCACCCCCACCCCATACTCTGTCAGGTATGAGTGAGTCAAGTGGTCTGTGAGAATATCTCGCGCTGGTGTCTATCTGCCTCTGTAGGGGGGCTAAACATGTTTTTTTCACTTTAAAAATTACGGACATGGCAGATTCGCACGGGATTAAGATCACAGACGGCCTCCGCAATTATTACAAATGACTATAAGTCCCAATGCATGCCATGTGTAATTAGATTTTATAACATGCACTCATTTTCCGACTTTTTTTATACAATCTTTACGGTGTCAAACCTAGCTTGAAATGAACTGCTGTCTCGGCTAACAAAGACACCCTAAATAAGAAGACTTATTTTCTGGCGGGGACTTCCATTTCTTCCTGCGAGTGTCAAGTGATTGACAGTAAGCAGAGCGTAACAATGTGTGTGCTGATATGAAAACACTCAACTAAGGCACAATGAGACAACGATAAAATAGAAACTGGCAAAAACAAATTAAGGCTTCATGTTTACTGTGACGGATTATCTGTCTTGTCTTGGGAAATGTTCAAGTCTGTGGAAATAGGTATTCATCCTGAAACAATAAATGGCAGAAAAGGCATGAAAGAAAGGATACCTAAGCTAAAGACTGAGCGTTAGAGAGGTGTGCAATGCAGACATGCTGTTAGCAATATTAAGCTTAACAGTTTATCCCAGTATACATTTTCTTCTTCTGCACTAAATATGTGACATTGTGGTCAAGCAGGCGGTTGTCATTTGGCTCTGTTTTATGTATGTTCTGGGGCAGATGTAGTCCCTGTGTACGCAATGTCAGATATGCCAACCTTTTTTGAGTAGTACACTGGAGGCATTAAGCCAATGATACCAATCACTGTAGCGCAGAGAAAACATAATAAAGATGTAGCAGGCCTATTTTGTGCCACCTCTAATCAAGGTCATGAAACAGTCACTTTATAAGGTCTCTGGGTGTGACCCTGGACAACCAACTGTCGTTCTCAGTAAACATTGCATTGGTTACACGCTCCTGCAGATTCCTGCTATACAACATCTGGAGAATTCGCCCTTTCCTCACTGACGAGACAGTGCAGGTACTCATCCAAGTTCTTGTCATCTCCCGCCTGGACTACTACAACTCCCTCCTTGCTGATGCCCCGGCGTCAGCCATCAGATCTCTGGAGCTCTTCCAGAAAGCTGCAGCTCATCTGGTGTTCAACCGCCCAAAGTTCTCCCACACAACTTCCCTTCTCCGTTCTCTACACTGGCTCCCCGTCACAGCTCATCCAGTTTAAGACTCTGGTTCTAGCCTACCGAGCAGTGAAAGGAACAGCTCCGTCCTACCTCCAGTCTATGGTCAAGCCCTACACCCCCACCCGACCACTTCGCTCTGCTGCTTCAAGGCGACTGGTTGCCCCGTCGCTCTGAGGCCCCTGCGGCCGTTCGACCCGGTCACACCTCTCTTTTCTGTCCTGGCCCCACAGTGGTGGAATAAACTCCTCACCGACATCAGGACAGCAGAGTCACTGCCCATCTTTCGCCGCAGGCTGAGCACTCTTCAAGCAGTACTACCCTGACCCTTCCTCTTAGCACTTATTGTATTTATTTGTTTTTGCACTTTTACTTTAGCATTGGTTATGCTCTTAGATACTTAGATTCATCAATGTGGATCGATCCATTGATTCAATATCATCGATGCAAAGTGAACACACAATCCATATCACGCCTTTTTTTTAAATTCCCATGGCACGTCTGTGTCACCATTTCCATCCAAGTGCACCTCCTTCCGCTAGCAGCCTAGCGCCTAGCAGCTAATGGCAAACAGACAAGAAAAAGACGACAATATTTACTCCTCTCTCAGGAATAAATCAGCAGTGTGGAAATATTTTGGATTTCGGAGAAAAGATGTTTCAACAGACAAATCACATGTCATATACAAACAATGCCATTACGAGGTAAAATACTCGACGACCTGAAAAAGAAACACGGCATTGACCCCCGTGCTAGCAGCACGAGCTTTAACGAAGAAGTGGCACTTTATAGTGAACAACAGGAGGTCTATTTTTATTCTTTTTATCAAAAATAATATTGTTTTTCATTTAGTGTCTGGAAGAACTCAGTAATAAAATTGTCAAATCATATTTCAGTTGCTTTTTGTGAGTTGATATAAACGTAACTGATTGTGTTAAGCACAAGACCGGCAACTCTGGAAAACGCATGCTGAGGCCTTCGCTCAAATACGGGATACAACGGCTGCCCAATGATGATGATGATGATTGTGTTAAATGGGCATATAGATGAATACTTTTCTTAATCCCAGTGGAAATTATATCGTTTCATATTGATTGCAGAATTTAAATCGTATCGTGGCAGATTTTGTTTTATCAGCAAATATGTATAGTTTTCCAAAGAATCGATATATCGTATTGTGATGAAACTTGTGATTTACACCCCTAGAGACTAGTAGTTCTCTTGACTACTTACATTGAATGCACTTATTGTAAGTCGCTTTGGATAAAATCGTCTGCTAAAATGACAGTAATCTAATGTCTTAACATAAAGTGCCTTTAAAACGTCATAAAAATCATTCAAAAATGAAATGGCATAAACAGTTAAAACATTATAAAAAGTCTACATTTACATTGACAATACAAAGATAGATCCTGATACATATTGATATTTATATATATTTTAAATTGAAAGGTTTCCGAATGCCGAATGCCTTTAGGACTACATAAAAGGTTTTCTGGCCATCTGAGTAAAATGGTGCAATGTCCCAAACCCCGAAAACTATTGAGTATTACGATAAAAGATGTGCACCACAAAGTGCTTTGAGTGCTGATGCCCTAATCGACTTAAAATTGCAGCATTAGATCAGAATCTGGCTCTCCAGGAACTGGAGATCACTCGCCAACTCACCAATTCTCAAACTCATTCTTTGGCAAACATTCAAAGTCTTCTTACTCACTCTTAAATAAGAGAAGGTGATTTGTAAACTGTGTCAAAAGCAAATTGCAGCTAAAGATAGTTCCACAACCAATTTGTTTCATCATCATCGGGTTAAACACCGCAAGTGGGCCCAAGATGTCTGTTTGCTGCTTTCATTTATAGACGACCAGTATATTTTCTTTAGGTTAGCTGATCTAAGTGACTAAGTGACATTTTTATGAAAAGTTAAAAGATATTGTCAGATATTTACATCATCAAAATGACAAAATATCGGGATATTATTTTTTGCCCATATCGCCCACCCCTACGAAGAGTGATTTCAGCCATGACCAAAGGATTGGTTGGAGTTGTCGGAGCTATTTGGCTCTTATTATGTTTAATGTGGCATCGGCTACGTGCATACGGCAGCTGAAAGTCACGCAACTGTGAACAGCAAAGTGGAGTCGGATTTTTTCAAATCCGATCCAGACCACAGTGATATGCGGTACTAAATGTGATTCTCAGGCATTCTACTTGTATTTGAACATTTAAGTTGGATTTACCAGTGTTATTAGAACTTTACGCAGAATAAACATAACTGCTACAGTTCTACAGCCTATACCATCTGATGATGAAGACTTCACCGATTTGCACACAAATACATCACAATCCAATCCAAAAGGACCATCTTCGAAATATCTTACAGTTCATATTGGTATCAGATATAGGCTACTTTTTAAAATAAAAGTTAGGACATTCCCCACAATTCAAAATTGAGCGTAGACGCTCCCAGTATGAACGCTGCCAGTCTATGGAGCAGCATAGGGGATGGGAGGAGCCTGTAGTGGTGATACTAGTAAAATCTTATTTTGGTGTAAGTCAATCTGGGAACCCAGAGACTCAATCGGTCTGAGGACCGTCTGAGCTTCTGGGATCAACGGCCACTAGTTCTGGATTATCCGGTCTAGCCAGCGGATCTGAAAAACGACTTCCTCTTCCGGCCGTCGATCATTTAGTTTTTGCGGTAATTTTTTATATCAAACTTTTGTCATATCCTGTCGGCAAGCAGGCTAACACATTGTGTTTGTCAAGCAAATACGTTAAACAAAGCAATCACACTGTAAAACAGCAGGCGGATGCCCGGTCCCCAGAAGAGGAAGTCGCTATCCGCGGGTCGTATTACAGTCCCATTGCTTTGTTTAACGTATTTACTTGACAAACGTGATGTGTTAGCTTGCTTGCTGACAAGATATGACAAAAATTTGATATAAAAATGACCATAAAAACTAAAAACTAAATGACCAGTGAACGGAAAAGGAAGTCACTAGACCGGATAACCCAAAACTAGTGGTCGTTGCTCCCAGAGGCTCGGACAGTCGTCAGACCGATTGAGACATTGATCTCATAATAACTCATAACCTTAAACATATGTATGCATGTACCAATGTGGTCTGTCAGTAGTGTGTGGATATAATGGCAAAACAAGACGTGGCCTTGCATACTTCACTTTGTTCTTTATTTTCTATTTTGATTGATAGGATATCAGCCTGTGGCCTCGAAAACCATATAAAGGGTCAAATACTTTCAATTGATGATCAGTCGGCTCTGCAGAGTCCCCTCCATCAGCCTGAGGAAACTTCCGTCTCCTCCCGTCTTAATTCCACCACCACATTGTATGTTTCGTAGGAGGAGGAAATTGTCTTCGTAGAACAGATATATTCATGTTGTGGTCCAGCTTGTGTCTCTTTCTTATCGTAGCATTTTGTGTTCCTGTAACATTTCCCAGATGGCGGCAATTAGTATTCACAATGTCATAAAGCACCGTTCTGATTAAAGCCTGTGTAAATTGCAGCAATCCTGTATGACATTATCAGCACCGGTATTGGGGAGCTTAGAGGAAGTAATATATTACATTTTAAAAACTTTCATTCAATAAGTTATATTCCAAATGATAGAAGTCTTTAAATGAAATGAAGAAAGGAGCGCTGCATGGATTCAGTATTAATGAAGTGATGAGAGCAGGTGCACATGGATGAGTTGGCATGAAGCAATTAGCAGAAAATTAAAGTTTGTCTCTTTGTGAAAACCTTTTTGGAGTCGGACTTGAGAGGGAACTACAGCAACACTGGTCTTGAGTAGAATAAATAGACAACTTCAACATTTCTTCAAGTGATCCATTAAAATACAACAAAAGTCACTTCCATCACTAATAAGCACAGAAGTAACTCATGAAGTGAGTTATTTAATGTACTGTTGTTTATATTAACAGGTTTTTTATTAAACTATACTATATTTACTATGTTTGTATTAACTATACTGTAGTCTACATGTTCACTCTACTCTATGATGCAACAGCAGTGCTTTATTTTAAGATGTTACCTCATTTTTCATTATTTCCTTGATTTATTTCCCATGTTTCTCCGGCTGCTTCACTTCTAGCGTCGGGGAAATCAACCCAACGGCAGCGAAACATAAATGTAAAAGATTTATAAGAAGAAGCACATCTGTCATATTGTTGTTTGTGGAGTAATAAAATGTCACATGGTTCATAATAATAATAAAGCCACTGTAAGAATTTCCATAGAGGGTCCACTGTAGAACTCAAAAAGAAACTCATTTAATTCTACAAAAGACATTTCCACTCTATGACAAACT
>CABFOS010039127.1:0-11392 GCA_900660315.1 Diretmoides pauciradiatus
CGCGACTACACACTATTCTTAACATAAAGTAAAGGAGCATAATCTCCCGCAGACCCAGCCCCATTTCCAGGGATTGTTGTTATGGTGATCTCAATATTGACCAGAATAATCTTGATTATGATTTTTACCATAATCGAGCAGCTCTACTATTGCTTTCAGGGTGGTAATCAAAATCAATGATCAGTTGGCTTATCCCAAACTGTATTAATTATTTAAAATAACTTATTACGGGCAGCTGGCTTTTTCTAGAAACAATGAGCCTCATTCACAAAGCGTTCGTACGATCAGATTTGATTGTAAATCGTTAGTTAGTACGCACGTTTCTACGAAAATAGTTGGATTCATCAATCTGTTCGTATCTGAATCTGAATTTGTTCGGTGGTCCGAACGAATCCTTCGAGCGGTTTGAAACGTGCGGTAATGTGTTCGTATGCTTGTAAACTTGCAGTAAAGCTCTTAGAAGCCTTATTCTTTATGCTAAATCAATTCCTGTAACTAAACCTCATTCACAACTAAATATTTAAGTGGCTTTGTAGAAAAAAAGACCTTCTGTAATAAGATGCAACGGCGTATTGCCGCATTGTCCGTATCCATAACGATACAAGATGATCCGACTTGTAACAGGTTGATTACATCATGGACTGAACGTTTTTAGAAGCAGAAGAGTCACAATGTGGGACCTCCTCGAAAATGAGATGCTACATCTCAAGGAGCTATCCCTTAATAAATTCAAATTCAATAACTAATAAAAGTAAAGAATGGCAATAAATTATTAATGCTGTTTCAGCAGAAACATCTGGAGGGTGTTTCTACGAAGACCCCCGTATTAATATACACCGTCCATTACTGAGGTTAAAAAAAGGTTCGGGATGACCAAAAAATCTGTTATGCGTTATCACTCAGACACGGATCAGAGGATCCATCCCATAATAGGACGACTAGACAGTCAGACCCAGATCAGATCCAGGCTGCATCTTCATCAGATGTTAGGATTGTAATTGTAGATGTTCAGTCCATTTGATCATCCCGTTAATATTTCAGTTGCTTTGTAGAAAAAAAGTCTTAATATGTTGCGGCGACGTATTAACCTGATCCAGGTCTGATATCACCACAGTGATCTGCCGATAATATGATCCTACTGTAATTCTTACACTTTTTAATTTCATATCGAACCATTTGTTTTTACCTCAGTAACTATTTTATTAACTATTAAAGTATTTCTGCTGAAACGGCATTGACGGAATGAATAATTAATTTAGATTGCTTTTAGTTTTATTAGTTTTTGTGACTGACTCGCTTCTGAAAACGCTCCTTTTTTTGCCATGAGCGCCGGGTTTTGTTTTCAAACAGCCCAACACTTCCGCGTATGTCTCTCCTTCTTTCTGCCGGACATGTCACACGTCCCGTCACTCTGCAGCCTTATATGGTGTTGAACAGGGCGTTTCCCTATGCAAATCAGCCTCAACATGCACGCGCATCTAATTTATGATTGTTTGGGATTCATCATTGATATGCCTGTTCTCCGAACAAATCGAGGCTTCCCGCATGTTTTGTGAATACCGTGATGTTTTAGTACGCACATATTTTTTAGTATGTACGAACGAATTTACGAAAACCTTTGTGAATGAGGCCCATTGTGAGTGGCAATGAAGGCTGTGTTTTGTACCTTCTTCTTTTTGGTGTCTTTTCTATCTCAATCAAATACAGTAGGTACTAGGCCTTAGTTGTATTTCCATTCCGGAACAGTAAACATTATTTAAATTAACTGCAGAGCCTACAGAAATTAACACATTTTTTGGTTTGAAAATTGTGTAATAATGCTTCAAATTCATGTTGCACATCTGAATTGGAGGCTAGCTCCCCCGGGAATGTTAGCAGAGCAGGAAACTAACTGGATGTTGAGAATAAAGTATAACCTCTAAATAATTTGCCAGAGAGGCATGTAGACAAGATACAAATCAGCCAGGTGTAATAGATAGGATAACATTTTGATTTGGGATTGAGGAGTGAAAACCTCAATTTAAATCTCTCAATTTGTCCTTTTACAAGAGATTGATTCCTACCAAACACTGATTTGACTTTAAGACAATGTGAGTGAGTTATTTTGTCCCTGATAGATTCAATAATCACATGATAGAACCATCCTTTCTGTTGGTTTGATATATGAGGGCTTTCCATCTCAATCTGTAATCCTTGCAAAACTGCCTAAATTGAAATAGCCACTCTGCAAGCTGTTCAGTGCAGAATCACTGTAATTATGGTCATATATTCAGTCCGTGTCTGTCTTCTCTTTCTGTTACTCTCAGTATCAAGTAGGGCAGCTGTATTCTGTGGCTGAAGCCAGCAAGAATGAGACAGGAGGAGGAGAAGGCATCGAGGTGCTCAAAAATGAACCGTATGAGAAGGAAGACGAGAAAGGACAATACACACATAAAATCTACCATCTAAAGAGGTAGGTATTTAAAACACTGACGTGCTACTCTCTCACATGCACACAAAAGAAGCTTTGCTTTTACTATGACACAGCACCCATGTGCATCTAATCTTCCAATGTTTGAGAATTGGAAAACATTGTTTTTTGAATGAATTGATCAAAATACTTAAATTAATTTATACAATACCTGGCAGAGAGTGGACAAAATTGAATGGAAACACCACACGAAAAGGATTTTTTCCTTTTATTGGACAGGACAGTAGACAGACGGAGCTCTACCTGATTTAGCCAAGTAGGAAGTCGTCCTGGATCAGCTAGTCGACTGGTTATGGTCTGGGTTATGGTTGGGTCCAGGTTAGCATGCAATGTGGGATATTCATTCAGGTGTGCTCTACCAGGGGAAAAGGGACTTTTACTTTGAAGAACTACTGTACATCTCAAATAAAAAGGTAGCCAAGTTGAATGCCAATTAGCAGTATATGCCAACGTCAAAAGGGGTCTGGTAATCACTTTTTCAAAAACATTTTCGAACATCATGAGGCAGTTCCAAAGAGGCAAATAAAACTGCAACATTATTTAATGTGCCTAAGGGAACGGTCTGGAAAGTCATAAAAACACAAGCCAAACATGGACAAACTGCATCAGCAATTCAAACAATAATTCGACAGGATAGGATAGATGGGATAGACAGGATAGTTGCTAAACACGAAAATACCCTGCTCCTTATTAGTTTGTTGATATTTATATTGTTATATTGTTAATATATATTAACAATATATTAACATGTGTTTTCAGTATTTTGTCCATCCACCCCAGATTTCAAGGAATGGCTATTGGCTTTCAGCTTCTTTAGCCCTGTACCAACAACATAAAGGCCGTTCTTGATCTGCCAACTCATTATGGGAAAAATCCTTGCAGCATAATGATTTCATATTGATATATTTGATATAAATGTATAACATTTCCAGCCCACTAGATGCTGAATTTGAGTCTTTAAATTTTGGCTAGACCAGACAAAAGGTTCTGGAGTTCCTCTGCTGCAGACATCTAAATGTTTTTATTTCTCTAGTATAGAGCATGGCCTGAACTGATTTATTTCTGTCCCACTGTAGTAAAGTCCCAGGTTTCGTGAAGATGATTGCACCGGAAGGAGCATTAGTTTTCCACGAAAAGGCTTGGAACGCATACCCATACTGTCGCACCAGTAAGTTTCAGCTGAACTACATACTGGGTAAAACCACTTCAGTACACTCTGCTTGTATAATCTACTTAAAAGGGCAGCTCTCATATTATCAACATGAAGGTTTTTCTCATATTGCTTATGTATTCAATTGATCCTATTTGTATTGATGCTCATTTTTCTTTTGTTTTCTTTTTGCTCCATCCGCTGCAGTTGTGACGGTGAGTTGTTTGGAAAACACTAACAAGCTTAGGCAGTTTGTGACAGCTTTTGGTACATGCGCACACACACGCACACACAAATGTTTGTCTATGTAGCAGACTTTCACTGATGTGTGAAAGATATTTGACACTCCCAACCCTCTTTTGGTAAGTGGTATCACAGCACCTTATTTGCAAGCTAACCACTCTTGGTAGGGCTTAAAATAGACGAGAGCAGAGCAACGTATCATCACCAGTGCTTGTTCAGTCTAAATGTTATTGGTTAATTGGATTAGCTTATGGGGTTTACGTGCACCTCTCAGAACCCTCCATTCATGGCATTCTCTGTGCTAAGTTTCTATTGGTCGAGATCAGTGGCACTATCTATCATTTAGGTTGGGAGTGGCATTAGAAATCGGCTGAGATGTCTTGAACCAGAAGCAGAGACCAAACATTTTATTTTCCTTGTAGGAAATCTGTGTGTTCTCTCCTGTCTTTTCAGAATGAGTACATGAAGGATGACTTCATGATAAAAATCGAGACGTGGCACAAACCTGACATGGGAACAATAGAAAATGTAAGTGACTGGAAAGAACCATGCCGGGGACATGTTAGTGTTAGATGGGACTGACCTCCTTAAAGGAAAAATCCACCCTAAAAGACTTGAACTCTTAAAGTCTGTTGTTATTGGCAATGTATCCTGTGTTTCTGGGTCCACTTTGTTGTTTGGCAGTGTATTTTTCATATTCCCACAATGGCAACAACAGCAAGCACTACCACTATCACTCTCTCCACCCACACGTAAAACCTGATGCATTCATGTCTAATAAGAGTTACTAAATATGACCTTCCGACTGGGAAAACAATGCACACCTCGACCTCCTAATGGCAATTCAGTATAGGAAATATGGGAGCTTTTTCAAGGCTCTGATATCTTCCACCTAATGGTACAAATAATGGAAGTTTATCAAACATGGCTGCCACGAAGTTACAAAAGCCTAGCCTGAGAACCAGACAAATCTGCAAGCTCATGTTTTATTTTTGCTCTGGCTAATTGGTCTGGTCCCCCTCCGTTCAAACAGATATCCGCCCGTCCTGAAAATGGCTGGGCCAATCACAACCGTTTATCTAATATGGGGCGGGATTGATACAATGACTGACAGACAATGCCATTGGGCGGTATAAACGGTACACCAAAATATGCGCCAAGATACGGATTTGGCTATACAGTTTGTACCGATAGACAATGGATTTTGACTAATACGTGGAGCACACAAGCGTCATTCCTTAGCATTGCCTGATGGACAGCATTCCTAGGCCAATAAAATATGTAGGTGGGTGTACTCACTTTTACGTGGCAACAAACGCACGCATACAACGACGAGTGAAGAAATGAGTCAAGTAGCGCGAGTAGTGCTAGCGAGGCAGATGAAGGACGTTCGAAAGAAGGGATCCATAGTTCGGACCTGGTTTGGATTTAAGAAGTCAGACCACGAGCAAATTATGTCGGGTAGTAGTTGTTGGCAGAGGCGGTAATACAAGCAACTATCACTTGAAGACTAAACATGTGCACAAATATGTGGAAAGTATGCGCCCAAAAAACAAATGCCTCTAGCGTCGGTGTGAAAAGAAAATCCATAAAGCAGACATCGTAACTCGAGTCATTAACTAGTCGTATTCCTTATGACAAGAAAAGACAGCGGTGGAAGGACATTACACACGATATAACTGTTGAGAGAGATGCTTGATTCGAGGTGTAATACCAAGCCGCACACATTTCACCCAAACCAAAATCCTGAGGTTGTGCAGCATCTGTCGTAAGAAAGTGGAGCAAGAACTTACATATTTATGTAACCTTTTACTTGGAAGTGTTGTGAATGTGGTTCGGGAATTTACTCTTTTTCAGTTTGCAGTTCTGCAAAGAAAAAATGCTCTTAAAATATACAACTTCAGTTCAATGTGAAATTTGTTTATTATATTAAAGCAATAACACATAAGCTAACTAATAGTTAACACCTAACTCCAGGCAATACTTAATGTCCCAGAGTAGTGTACATTATTTTTTTCTTGTTTTTAGCATGTTCTATTGAAATTATGAAAATAATTATATACCTTTACCGTCCAATATTCTAAATATACCGTGATATAAATTTTTGGCCATACAGCCCTACATTGAGGGTTTTCAAAAACAACCAAGTTTGCTGCCGCTGATGTGGAACAGTCTGTTGAATCCTCTATCGCGACAGTATTAAACGAACTGGACGGTATATTTTCTCTAAAAGAACAAACAACTGCACTTAAAGCTTTTGTTGATAAGAAAGATGTGTTTGCCGTACTTCCGACAGGATTTTACATGTCAATCAGAGCACACGTGTCGTTGCTCTGATTGGTTGTAGATCTATCCACTTGCATCCAGAGGCATTTGGTCTGCGTTCCTTGATAACGCCCCCTGGAAATTGAAGATGAACTGAGAGGTTCCAGACTAATACACATTTGCAAATTGGTCTGGCAATGCCAGGCTAACCACAGTCCAAGGTAATAAAATGAATAATTACTAGTTATATTCACACTAGTATGCTTCTGCACAATCAACTCAACAATACAAATACCTGCTGCAATTTGTTTGCTTGACAAAGCAATTTGGGAAATCTTTCCACAGCAGCAGTAGCAAGTATATGCCCATTCTCTGAGGTTTGTTAGAAGGTATTCTGGGAAATGTAGGAAATCACTAACTGAAGTAGACAAGGCTGGTTGAGGGAAAAGGTAAATTACAAAACGTCATCACAAAATAACACCTGGAATGCATCGAACATCACACATTGATGATTTATAACAGTTTAAGAGTATATGAGGGTGGAATTTTCTATTAAGGTGCCCGAAGGACTGACATGGTTGATGCATATGCAAGAGAAAGGGTTTATATGATGGTATGGCGTCATGGCTGTGAATCCTGCTGAATGGATTCATTGGTTGCCTGTGTGCTGTGCCCATATTATCTTCTCCATCACAATCACCATCTGCATACCTTTTTATAGCTTAATTGCTTTCCTTTCTCTCTGTGCCAGGTGCATGACTTGGATGGTCCTACGTGGAAGACTGTGGAGGTGGTTCCCATAGATATTGCAAATAAAGACGAAGTGGCCCCCGGGGTGAGGATTTATGTTCAAAGCATTTGCTTCATGACATTTTCATTTTATAGTGGTGGTTTAAACTTCAGGTTTTATTCCAGTACAAAAACAAATCATCAGACTTTGGTCTTTAAGGGCCTTTAAAAAAACAATAAATTGTCTGAGCATTGATTGGCTGGATCAGTTGTGTTGAGCAGCCTGACCAGCAGCTGTCCAGTAGCTGGTGTTGGTAACTGACACATGTGATCTACAATAGGATGTCACGACCCTGAGGAAGAGGCCTGGTCCTACATGTTGATTGGATGTTTCAAAGGAGTCTGGCTAGTAGGAGTCTATTCATGTATCCATGTTTATCATGGTCATGATTCATAGAGCCTGAGTGGCCAGTATGAGGTATTCAACTCACAATAATAATAATACTAATACTAATAATAACCTTTATTTGTATAGCATACACAACATGCAGCTCAAAAGTGCTTTACATCAATAAAAGACAGATAAAAAGATAAGGGAACAACCAAAATGCATTGCGCTAAAAGCAACGTGCTTTACAGAGTAATAAAAAAGATAAAAGAACTCCACAGATATTCCCACTTTTAGATACACATTGTGAGTGGACACCCCCCGTCCTTACAACGGCTTGGTATTGAGTAGTCACTCTCACACTGGTGACACTGTCAACCCGTACTCTAAATGGTGAGATAAATCTACTCAAATAGAATCCACACGCGGCACTTACTTTAAGCTTAACGATACTTTTTTTTTCCTTGTATTTTTTTCCGTTTTTACTCCCAATTTAGTTTGGCCAATTCCCCCTGCCAAAGCGCTCCCAGTCGTTGCTCCACCCCCTCTGTCGGCCTAGGGAGGTGTAGACGAATACGTGCCTCCTCCGACATGTGTGAAGTTGCCAGCCGCTTCTTTACACCTGACAGCGAGGAGTTTCACCAGGAAGGCGTGACACGTGTGGAGAAACATCTCCAGAATTTTGTTTTCATTTAAAAAGTACATTTTTAGAAACCACTTTTTCAAATAGTTTACTTAAACAGGACTAGGTCAAAACCTAGTATGTGGCTGGACCGTGTTCTCTCTCCCTCATGCCTCTTGGCGCATGGAGAGCTGCTTTCTGTTCCTATGCGCACTTGAATGTATTACAGTGAAAGTCGACCCTCTGCCAAACACTGCATTTTCCTAGCCTGAATGGTACATTCAACACACCATGACATCGCCAAATCCAGGGCCTGTAGTTACTTAGAACCCCACAGTCCAAATGTGATTTCTTCAACAGCGGTTTCACAACAGCAGTTTTAAAGGGATCAGGAAAACCTCAGTCTCAAGTGATGTATTCATGATTTTCAGAGTAAGCTTGAATCTGGACTGGAAGTGGCTGTGATTGTTCTTCAGTGCATGAGTACTACAGTATAAGCTTATGAAACTAGTAACAGAGTAAATTTTTTGGACTTGCACTTATCTTTTAGACCCATCATTGAAGTATGCCTTTAAGTATTGTGAGAGAAGTCACTACATCTGAATTGAATCAGAGATATAGTCTGGTATTGGATTTTTCACATCAAGAATCAGAGCTCAAGATCTTCCACAGAGATATCGCATCAAAACAAAAGTTTTGTCTCATTCACTTTGTTGCTTGCACATCTAAACCAGCCATCAGCGTGACTGGCTAACACCTGACAGAACTGCACTCTTTGAGCATGCTAATTTAGCACAAATCCCATGCAATAAATAGAGGAGTTGGGCAAATGAGGTGATCTTAAGTGGACTAGATGGACCGTGCGAACACAGCCTCCCTCTTTCATTCTTTCAACCACCTTCTTGAAAAGGTCGGTGGCGTTGTGATATTTAAAGCAAAGCAAAGTGGACAGCTCAAGCCGTCTTTATTCAATCACAGGCACACACAACACATGGCCAACACCCACACCTATATCCAAAAACTTGTTGATATCCAAGTCTTTCAAAATGTTTTAACAGTAGGTGTGTTTCTGCTTCTGACGAGAAATGTGGGCTTTTCTTTTGGGGATCTCTACCCCAGCCTGAAAAACTGTTGGTTTGTTTACAAGCTGACCGTAAACAGACAAGAGGCCGTGTGTCACAAACTGCGGTAAAACCCCCAATTGAGACACATATTCTGAATGCGCTGTATACATGCTCCTATAACCAAATAATATCAGAATATCCCACGTCTTAATCAGAAAATGCTGAATTCGGAATATGCTGTTTACATGACTGTATCAAATTTGGAATATTGTCATATTCGGAATAATAGTGGAATATTAGTGTGCATGTAAATGTACCCAGTCAAGTTTTTTGTTTTGAAACAAATTAAATCTGTTTTTCATGAATCATGCACACTTTCCTGTAGGTTTGACCTGCATTGATATTTAGTTTTACAGCATGAATGTGGTGATTGGTAATTCCCAATTGAAAAATTCCATCCATAGCTAAGTAGTGGAATGTCGTTAAATGGCAGCTATAAAACAGAATATCTTCCCATTTTAATACACGTGTCAAAACCACTCTTAATGGTCTCCCACGTGGGTTTTTATAAACAGTAGGCCACATCTAAGTGTTCAGGTCTTAGTAGTAAATCATAAAAATAGAGCTGTGGTTTATTAATGCTGTCAGCATTTAATCAAAAGTCAAAATGGAGAAGATTGAGATGGGGAAAGGGATGGTATCTCAGAGCATTGAGATTAATAGTCTGGAATGTCTGACTTTACTATTGTTTTTAATTGTTTGAGGCCTCTTAAATAAAACTACGGCTTCTTTCACAGCCCCCTTTAAGTACAACGGGGGTTGTCTCAGTCACTAATACTTAGATTAACAAGTTACCCTGGGTTTAAAATCTAAAAGGAGGCATTAAGCCATTCTCATCTAGGTGGGGTCCAGTTGCCGTAAGGCTACAGTGTTTCTTATGCTAGTTCTTGTACGATAATAACTTAAGTGGATCAGTGTTGAGGCCAAGGCTTAACCTGGAGGTCCATCTGCTCCAGGTATTCACCACTCTTTCGCAACAGATCTGATGGATAGCACAGTGAGCTCTTGGCCCTGTAGTGGGTGTAGTGCTGTGGGTGTGGTGCCAGGATCTGTCTGGGCTGTATCTGAAATACTCACTGTAGTACCTAAAATATTAAGTAGGGCCACAAGGAGTAACTGGACTCAAATCTATTGCAAAATTATGATCTTTGGCCCTGTTTTTAACTGTCTCCTATAGCCTGTTAGCATAGTCTATACACAAGGCCTTGGATAATATGGCAAAACAATGGCTGTGCAACCGAAATGTTAGAATTTTGGATATGTTTATCTTCTTATATGTAAAATAAATAACTTTGTTGTCTTTGACCTGCCCAGCAGCTACACTTAACATCCGGGTGTTAAGTGGCATGTTGTCAAGAAAAATTGTTAACGTTGAAGTAAAACAATTTCTTGATTTCCCTTTTAACTAACGCATGCAAGTACATCCTGTTAGACCTTTGGATGAATCGCTGGTCTTCATTTTTGCAGACCATTTATTAAAATAGCTCAGCACAGGGGGAAAAACACCCACTCGTCCAACAGAGTCAGACTTGACATTGAGTTCACTTTTGCCCTGTAATTATATTACTTCTGTTTGCCAAGTATTCTAGTATGCTCCCATATGAGCTATAGATGGATATGTAAAAGGTTGGGGAACTTAAGTTTCTGAGGCTTTTCAACTCTCCTGCTGAAATCTGCTTTATCAGATTATGTGCATGTCTCTTGTGTGCTTGTGAGCACATTTGCCATTGTCTGCTAAGTCAGGAACAACTAAGGCAGCAAAGTAATCAGTCTTCCGCCTCGTGACATTGCCGTCAGCATCATTCTTCCTTTTTTAGCCATTTTGATCTTGCTAGCTAGCTTGTTGGGTACAGATGAACAACGGGCAGTTTGACTGTGTGTGAAAGTACGTTGAGGATGTAGGGCGCAATGTTTTGCTCTGTAACAACTGGGACTTGTTTTCCCACTGATTGTGACTGCAACATGGTGGACCAGAATGAATTTGTATGTAGGCCAGATCAGAATTTGCCAGCCTTGGGTTTGACTGGAAGCTGGATGGCTTCCAGCTTGGTGCTGATTTTATAATGAAGTTGCATTAAGAACATTGCATGACATCAATTCATCATTAGCAATGAAAACGGTGATGTTTGGCATGGTAAGCACAAGGCAGCTACCCAAGATATTACATAAAATACATTTACTTGTGCGTTTGTGTTAGTCTGTTTATATACACACAATGCAAAAGAAAGGACATGCATGTCAGTGATTAAGTAAAGGGTCCTCTTGGAGGCCATTAGATGGGGCGATATGTTAAGTGCAGCAGCATTCATTACCGTACTTACAGTGTTCCTTCAGTAGCTGAGACAGCTGACTGTTTTTTTGTGTGTGTTTTTGCAGGATCTGATTGTTCTGTGCGTTTCTG
>CABFOS010039128.1:0-12846 GCA_900660315.1 Diretmoides pauciradiatus
AGCATATTAAGTGATTTCTTATCCAGGACCTTCTTTGCTTTATGTATTACAGCAATACTTCTAGCGACTTTTTTATGTACATGTCTTATATGTGATTTCCAGTTAATGTTCTCATCAATGGTTACCCCCAGGAATTTATTCTTGTGAACTCTTTCGACTTCAACCCCATCAATTATTAGTTTAACATGAGCATTTGCTTTACCTATGGATCAGCTGATTATCAATTAGTGAGGGAGGCAGGAGGAGAATATGGTCATACATAAGCTCCTCTGCCTCTCATCATGTCATATCAATAAAGAGTAATAAATAATAATCATTAATAGTCATTATCCCTTATAACCGCTAAAAGACAGAGAACATTTTAAAGGACACTTCCCACCCCGGCCACTCTTTGTTTGAGCTGATGCCATCAGGCAGTAGGTTCAGATCGATAAAGACCAGGTCCAGCAGGTTCAGTAACAGCTTTTATCCTACAGCGGTAGTTACACTAAATGCTGCTGGGAAGCGTTGATCTGTTGCTGATATGCACATTTTGTGCTGCTATGATGATGTGCAATATATGTTTTATATGTTTTATAGTTTTTGTAGTTTTTTTGGCCTCATGTTTGTCTGTTCTCTTGTGTTGCACTGAACAGTTGGCACTTGAATTTCGTTGTACTTGTGACAATGACAAATAAAGATCTATCTATCTAATCAACATATTTTTGTACCTTTTTATGTTATATTCAGCTCTCACATACTGCAGGAGACACATTTCATTAAACAGAAAACAGAATATGAATATTTTTTATTCATTATTATTTTAAAATATGTACAGTCTATGTTGTACCTCTCAATGGTTTAGTCTCTCGTAGTGCGTTTAACCTCCACACCAGTAGGTGGCGCTGGAGAGCTGTGTTGCTCCCATCGCTCCTCGTGACGGAGAGAAGAAGAAGAAGCTAGGGTCCCTCTGAAGGAGGAACACACAGCCTTCCTACGAAGTGCACTTCATAAATAGACTAAAAAGAGAGAGAGAGAGAGAAGAAAACATGGAGATCGTGGATCACATGTATACGAATACCACATATGATAAAGTCAACCCCGTGGAGTTCACATATAAATGTAAGTAAAGGCGACAGGGAATGTCCTTTTGATGCACAATGACCCAGTTTACCACCAGGCTGTTAGCTAGAGTGCTATGCTACCTAGAGTAGCCTTCATGGCGTCACATACTCCTGATTTGCATAATCTCCCCGGTACTTTGATGAGGTGGGGAACGAGAACTCTTTCTAACATCCAACTATATGATGCATTTAACAAAGCCACTGCTCAGCCAGTTACTGTCCTGGTGGCAGTTTGTAGAGTTTGTAATATTCACCTGAATCAACACATACAGATGCAACATTCAGAAGCAATGATTGTGTGTTGCACGCCTTTACACACAAAAAAACACAAAGAATGCAAATGTTCAATAGCTCATTTAAATTGTAATCAATAATAAATATTTTCCATCAAGCAGTAAAGTACATAGGCAAGAAGCAGTATACTAAATGATTTGCTATGAATCATTGGATATTTTTTTGCCAATCACAACTGAAGACCAGGACTGTTTTATAATGGCCATTACACAAAAGCTCTCATGAAGGTCATTTGTATTTCATTTTGTTTTTTGTTTTCAATGTTTTCTTTTCTCAGTGAGTCCAAAGGAAACTGAAGACTTTGTGAAGCTGAGGGTTTCAAATAATTACCTGTTTTCTGGTCGGAGAAATTCTTCCATGTGGGCATGGAGGTAGGCCAGCAAGTTATCATGATCAGATGTTTGTTTGATTGTGTTTTAGCAGGTGTAATAGTGCAAGAATATGAAGAGTCATAATGTGATATTCTGCATTTTTTCCCCTTTTCCCAGTAAGTTCTACTGCTTGTATTTTGCACCGCCTCAAACCTTTTATTCACCATTCTACTTAACATGTTCCAGTGTGGAAACTGTTGCTTGCGTATGCTTATTAAACCCCCATTAACCATATTCTTATTTATATTCTCTTTGTCTTTGCTCTATCACTATTGGCTGCTAAAACAATCCAATTTTCCCATGGGGTTCATTAGTTTTATCGTATAACAAATAACTTATTCATGAATCACATTTAACCAGGAAAGAGCCTGATCTTTGATGGTGACAAATACTATATATTATAGAGATAATTATCACAGTGAAAATGGTGTATTGCCGTTATGTTAAATTACATTTGTAAACCGCCATGATGATCATGTTTTCAGGGCCATCCTGAAACATCTGGGCTTGCAACACAAGATGACGCATAGTCAGGCATCCAAAAAATGGGAAAACATGAAGAAGAAATATAAGGTACTCCTTTTGATCCCACTTAGATTCATCAAGCATTGTGGGAGATTTTTCTTCGTGTAGGCCCTGACTCATCAACCGTGCTCTGTCTTTTCAGGAACTGAAGAGCCCTCCAGAAGGGGTGAAAGTCTTCCCTGGAATGTGGCCTCATTTCACCCTGCTAGATGATGCCATGGAGGGTCGTCTGGAGGGCAGCGCCCCCATTCTCAAGGCCTTCCCGAATGACAAAGACGCCGCCGATTTCTTACCCACCTCCAAACCCAAGAAGAGGAAGATTTCCATGATGAAATTCACACCTTCCGCCTCGATGTCAGCCATGCCAGAGATCGAGGTTTCGCTCAACGGTGACGAGGAAGGGGAGGGTGAGGTGGAGGTGCAGGGCGGAAGCAAGGAGATGGAGCGCATCATGCAAGAGGTGGAGAGCGAGAGGGCGATGATGGAGAGCGAGAGGCAGGTGATGCAAAGGGAGAAGCAGGTGATAGAAAGGGAGAAGCAGGTGCTGGAGAGGGAGAGGACAGCGCTGGAGAGGGAGATCGCCGCCCTGGAGCGAGACCGAGCTTCTCTGGAGAGAGAGAGGGCGATAATAGAGCGAGAGAAGGCAGTCATGGAGAGAGAGAAGACAATTGTGGAGAAAGACAGAGATGCTGTGAGCAGGGACCGGCTGGCTCTGGAACGAGACAGAGCCAGGCGGGAGAGATTGGCCACGGCTAAGGAAAGGACAGAGGAGGTTACAGAAGAAGAAGACAGTAGCAGCGTAAAAGACTCTGACGTTGTGGACAGGAAGGAGCGGTTCCTCACCTTGTTTGAAAAGCTTATTGAAACGTTCTGAGAGAATGGTGTGAACTGCAGTTTCATAAGCTGTGTGAATATTCTGCCAGGCTTAGGGTTCGGAGACATGTTTAATAACTTGACATGTGACCATAGCCCGTTGGTGAATATTTATTTTGAACTTAATTTTGTACATTACAAACCCTTCTGCTATTTGCTTCTGTGGAGTTTGTCTACAAAAACACAATTGCCTTCTAAGCAAACATTGTTCCTCTTGTTTGCTATTTTTCGTACTATTTCAAATGTGGCTGCATTCGTATACAACTTAAACATTAATAGTCCAAAATGCACAACCCACTCTACCAATAAGTTGTCAATGAAAACGTTAAGCTCCTGGTTCGGAGAGGTCATCAAAACAACTTTATTCAATTGTGGTTATTCCATACAGAGCACACAATAGCAAGCTATTATCATTATTCTTAACCCCATCCACAATCAACAACCCCCTTCCCCAAATCAAACAATAGTCTCTAGGTGATAATCTCTATACATTAGAGTCTTATGTATAGGCTATTGTGCATGGTTAAAACATCACTTTTTGAAATGTAATATACCAAATATTGCAGTTCATGTAAAAAAGTTTTTTTTTCATAATATATATATTTTTTTATATTACAGTACAGACTTTACAACAAATGATTGTGTTTAAATGCTTCTTTTATTGCATTAGATAAGCTCCAGGTTCAATAAGTTTATGCTAGTATACATTTCCAAGTGTTAGATTTGTCATTAATATTAATATTAATATTTTTTTTACAAAACAAACATATTTAAACAATATTACTGGTTGTCTTTGCCAGTCTTGAACAGACACCAAACAGAAACATGCATGCTGTTTGAGGGTTTCATCAATAAACTGTTTTCTCCGAATGCCGTCTATTGTTTACTCTTAATCAAGTTGTGGAAGAGTTTGGCTTCTGAAAAAGTTCTTGTGTGTGTGTGTGCGTGCGTGTGTGTGTGTGTGTTTCACCTAGCCTAGATGGGATTTCTCAGTGTGTGTATGTGCTTTATTACCAGCACATGGAATCTGGCTGATAGTTTGTGTATGTCTATGAAACATGACACCGATCTCTATGTATACACGTCAAGAGCATGCTGGGTAAAGTTTGTGTCTGAATATGTGGTTGTTATTGACTGTTAATCTGTTTTTGAGTGAGGGCGTGAATGGAGTGTGTGTCTGTCAGTATGTACAAAGATGTGTGTGCGTGTGTGTGTGTGGTCGTGTTTGTGGGAGTCAGTGTGCAAGAGTGTACGTATGTGTGTGTGTGTGTGTGTGTGTGTGTGTGTGTTTAGATGAGATCCCCGATGGGTATACGGGGCAGGCAGATGTAAGCCTGTGGGGTCCTGCTGAGGTTGATGGGGTTGCCGTCCAGGCGGATGTCCTCTAGCGCATTCCTGATGTAGTTGAAATCTTTCAGGTTGCAGAACGTGTCCTCGTGCATCATTTGAATGTTGTTGCGCTGGAAAAGAAGATACAGGACGATATGTGACCGTGTGGGGAAATTGGGTCACTGCAGCAGCAGAGAATAGGATAGGTAATAACGGAACAAAGAGTATTGCCGAATAATACTATGATCCTAAACGGATTTTGGATACTGATGTAGTCATTTTTCATTCTGGTCATTTTATGTCTTGGTTGTACCAAATTGCACTTCAACAGTCATCGACTCCTACCTCCAAAGGCCCCTAGTGTTGGGGTTCCTAAACTTCATGCATGACTACTGTAGGTCTGAAAATGCACTTGAAAGTTGTGCGCACAGTGTACCTGTACCAGTGTACATACAGTCCTTTCCTCGGACTGTACAGCGGACAGAAATCCAACATTATTTTTAGTTAATTCAGTTTGATTCAGATTTCTTTTCTAGGGACCTCATTTTCATATTCTTGGATGGTGGCTTGGGAAAACCTGCATTACGCATTGAAAATGTCAGCTACATCCAAGGCCAGTGATGTGAATTCAGGCCAAAGCAGGTACCTGTAGGTGTAGAGATCGCAGGCTGTCTGGTAGAGGCACAGGGATGTAATCGATGTGGTTGTCTGTTAGGTACAGGTACAGCAGGCCGGTCATATCCTGGACACAACGAGAGGAGACATGGATTATTGTCAGTCTAGGCCTCAATATGTCTAAATGTATCAGTATTGTTACAGAAACCTTAAGGTTAAGAAACCTTAAGAAACTTAAGCTTAAGAAACCCTGAACATTTCATGATAGTCTTTATTATACAGGGCCCCATAGTTAGTTAGGCCTGTAAACTCCTTTTAGGCTTTGTGATAAAGGGCTATATAAATAAACGTTTTCTTGTGATCATGGTACATTCCAAACAAGAGTAACAGAGCAGGAGACAAAACAGATTTTAACAGTAGTATTATAGAGCATGTGACAGTAATGGTGACATCTAGTTGGTGAACATACTTTGAACGCCTCTTTGTGAATATTCTTGGAGCCGATGTTATTATGGCTGGCGTCGATGAGGGTCATGGTGGATGGCAGAGCAGGCAGCTGTGAGACGTGATTTTCTCGAATCACCAGCTCCGCCAATGCGGGTAGACCCAAAAACGCTGCGTCATCAATGGACGAGATCTGGTTTGCCGTCACGTCAATCCTCTGCAGCTTATCTGCGAGGGGAAAACAAAACACGCTTTTACACACTGCTCTTAACGTTCACTCAGTTCACTCCAAAATTAATGAAAGATTAGGGTATGATTGAGTACATTTGGTTCTTAACAGCCTCGATCTAATATTCATAGAAGGGAAAATTTAAACATACTCATGGAAGCAAAGTCAGACTTGTTGATCTTGGTGATTCTGTTGTAGCGGGCATAGAAGTGAGTGGTCTCTTTGGGGAGAGGTGGTACACTATCCAGCTTCAAGTCATCGCAGTAGACTGAACTACCAAGGCATGTGCACAGCAGGCAGGTTGGCATACCTAGAGCACATGGACAAACATGAAGAAGGACAGAGGGAGCGGGAGGAGGCAGAAACTGAACAAGTGAAAGAGAAGGAACGCAGTTGATAGATCAGAATAACCAGGCTGCCAAACCCGACCTTCAAGAAACCCTAATCCATAGGGCCTAGCTGGTCAATCACAATCAAAAGATGTTGGTCTGATTCTACACATGTATCCCTCTTTCTCTCTCCAGGTTCGAAACTCTATTCGGGCTTTGATTGTTCTCTGTTTGCAGCACCTGTGTTATTCGGTACTGACCTCGCCTGTCAACTTCAGGCTCTTCGGGCTCCTCTGGCAAACCAGAGCCCACTGACCCTTCTGTACCCCCAGTACCCTCCTGAGGGGTTGTTGGTGTAGTCGGAAGCAGCTCCTCCTCTTGTTAGAGACAAGATTAGGTATTGAAGCAACAGGTTAGACCAGCATGGACATGAAAGGGGAAGTCTGGCAATCAGCAGCCTCTTGGTTGCCTCAGTGATAAGTCACACATATTAGCAGTGTTAACGAATGTTTACAGCACATTTAACTGATGAAGTGACGTTAAATGAGAATGGGTTTTTGGTGTTAATCAAATTAAGTACGACATGTTGCTGAGTGGTTACAAACAATGTGCTTGTTAGAAAAGATCACGGTGAGGAGAAAATAGTCTCAAAAACTGTTTCTGGAGAACTCAATACAAATTGGGTGATGAATGGAAGACCATAAACACAACCTAAGGACCCTTGCTTATAAGAACTTGCAATAGAAAGACTTTGGCTTCTGTTAGCTGTGTCTATGGTGGCCTACTATAGATACCCACAGTGGACGTATTTATCTGACGAAGGGAAAAGCCTACCAGCATACTGAATATTGCTCCTAGTGATCTTCACTTGTGCAGAACTCAAATCAACTCAAATCATTGCACGAGAGCAATAGTCAGTGTGCAAGTATTATTTTTCCTTTGTGAAGCATGGATCAGTTTTTACCCTGCACTAAAATAAGGTTTATTTGCAATGTGCATATGCTATTTTCCATGACCTCACACAAGTCTAAGTTAGGTACTGACCTTCATCAATCTCAGGGATCAATATGACCCCATGGTCCTCTGTGTCTCCAGAGCCAGAGGCCCCAGAGGTTCCAGAGGTTCCAGAGGTTTCAGAAACCTCTGAGTCTCCAGAGGTTCCAGAGGTTCCAGGATCCCCTGAAGCCCCTGAGGCTCCTGAAGCTCCTGAGAACTCCCCAGAACTACCCGATGCCTCCTCGGGGATAGTCTCGGGAATGAGGGGCAGCTCCTCCCCTTCTTAGAGCCAAGGGGTGGGGTTAAGAGACAAGAGGTTAGGGGGCGGGGTGGGATGGTTCATTAATTAACCCATTGACTAATTAATCACACTCAAAGATGAGATGAGACAGGAGGTTAGGCTGACAATGATTATGAGTAGCACAAATACAATGACGAACATTAGAACAGATGAGTGAAATTACAATTACAAGCAAAAAAGGATTATCAACATTTAACCACATTTAATAAATAGTTAAATGGAATTTAAAATAATTAAAATGATGAAAATCACATTCATATACAGGTAATGTCTACATAGATCAAGAAATGGTGTTGCCATAAGCCATAATACACACCCAGTTTCAACACTACCTACACCTTAAAACTGCTCTTTTTTCCTGATCTTGGAAAGCCTTCTGTTATTGGACATTTTAGGAATGCTTTGGGTTAAAAACAGCTGTTATCCAAGACCAGGAATGAAGAAACACGCACCTACACTGTAGTAGAAGTTTAGGTACTAACCTCCAGATAAAAACGTTATCCCTGAGTCCCCGGACTCACCGGAGCCCCCAGAAACCCCTGAGCTTCCAGAGGCCCCTGAGCCCAGGAGATCCCCGGAGAACCCAGAACCAAACAGGTCCCCAGACTCTCCAGAGCCCAGGAGGAGGTCCCCAGAAATTCCAGAGCCTCCAGAACCAAGGTCCCCAGAGGCTCCGGAAATTCCAGATCCCAGGACATCCCCAGATCCTAGGAGATCCCCAGATCCAATGAGATCCCCAGATCCCCCAGAACTGAGGAGGTCCCCAGAGCCTCCAGAGCCCAGGAGGAGGTCACCAGAACCCCCAGAGCCACCGGAAACCAGTAGGTCTCCTGAGCCCCCAGACCCAGAGGCCCCAGAATCCCCAGAAGCTCCCGAGGTCCCAGACCCCACGGAGCCCCCAAAATCCCCGGAGATATGAAGGATGTCAATGGGCGTCAGACGCAGCTCCTCCTCTTGTTAGAGACAAGATTAGGTGTTAATAAACAGACTGAAATGGATCATGAATCAGGTTTGGAACCAGAGTTCACAATGATGATTAGGTGAAGTATTAGGTGACAAATGGACACAATGACACATTTAACCAATAACAGCTAGTTAAATGGAACACATGCACAGGGACAGGCTGGTGTTTGAAGGAGGGGTGTTGAGGTACAGTAGGAGTGTAGAGATGTCTTTGTCTCTTAGTTGTGCGTGTTTATGTGCACTATTGGTGATGCTGCTGGTTTAATGCTTCCAAGTGTGCAAGAAAGAGCAGGGCTCTCTCAGGTGGAGTACACATCGAATATCAAGTGGCCTTAAGTTTGTGAGGGTGCAGACTTGAATGTGTTTGCTTTTTCAGACCTTTCTGTGTGTTTGGGCCCATGAGAACTCCAGAGCCCCCTGACCCCTGGGGGATGAGCTGAGGTTTTAGGGGCAACTCTTCCTCCTCCTCTTCCTCCTCCTCTTCTTCCTCCAAAGAGGCCTCAGGTACAGGATAGTTATAGTCAGGTGGGGCCAGTCTTCCAATCTCTATCTGAGGGGAAGACAGGAGCGATGAGTCAACAGATGTATGACGGAATTTAACTTGTTGCAAATCACCTGGAATTTGAAGAAGGACAAAGAAAAATCTCGCAGTAAGAATGCAATGCCAAAATACATCATCTTAACGTATCTGTCATAGTCTTTCCAAAACAATAGAACGTGAGGTGTCAATACAATAAAAAGGGTGCTTGTAGAGAAATAAAGACAAAATGTCAAATGTCTCGTTTGGTTGATCCTCACCGACACACATAGGAAACAAGTCAAAGCCACCTTATCGCTGGCAATTTGGTTGTTCCTCCAACTAATGACTGCTCTAAATTATTCCAAATAGGGATGAAACTTTACCTTGTTATCACTGTTCAATGTGAAATAGAGACAAATGTCATGACAGGTGAAACTGGTGACACAACCTGTTCTTTACAGAACACCGCTACTGTTGATTTCATGAGACAGAAATTAGAGAAAACTATGACTTTCCCTTATTTAGATTAAGTAGAGTTTTGTAGTTATGTAGTCCTTCATTTCAGTATAATTAATCAAGGAGGACAACATAAAAAGCTATTTTTGACCTTTGGACAACTTTAGAGTATCACACTAGAAAAAAAGTTCAACTTCCATTTGAAGTAGGTGATACTTCTATGCACAAAATATTAGTAACTAACTACTAAATAACTAAGTTTATTAGTAAAACAGCAGCACATAGCATGAGTTATCTACATCCCGAGTCTTCCAGGATGGATGCAATACTTATATTAGTTATTTGTTTTGACCATGGCAAAGCAAAATGTATACATGCTGTTCTAATAATCCAGACATTTTATACCATTTTAGAAATGAACAAGTCTCACAGTCACCTGACCAACAGCTCCAAATGATCAATTTCAGCACGCTGATCTCGCTAGTTAATACTCATCATTCATCAAATATTTATTTATAACGCAAACATGTAATTTGTCGATAATAACCATAAAATATTGAAATGTGTTCTTCATTAATGCTCTTAATAAACCCCTTTTCCCGTGTTCCTCCTCTACCACATGATGAGACTGAAGTCACCTTGAAGTTTACAGTGAAGAAGATGAAGATGAGAAGATCAAGATAAAGATGTGCTCATAGTGAAGACATCGAACGAGGAAGATGAGAAAAGGAGCATCTTGCATTTGTAGAAGATGGCAGAAGTGACAACTCAACCCAGCAGACAAAAATATCTGTGAGATCCTTTTGATGTTTACAGGCTGAGATATGACTTGACCTCACTTTACATTCACTGTGGCTGGAGATCATTGAGGACACAAGAACGCTGCTCTATTCATGCCAAACTGGCAGACATGACCAAACTATGTCCCACTCAGTCTCTTATTCCATTTGCTACTGTATCTACCTCATCATGGACAAATATATGGTGACTGCCCTTAATACCACTTGTTATATATATACCTCCTATTATGAGCTGTGATGCAGTGTTAAATTAACTTACATCAATTATAATAATAATTGTGAGCCCTCAAATTGGTGTAGGTTCCCAGGCTCTGTATTAATTCCAGGATTTTTGCCTTATTACTCATTCCCATTCAGTGCAAGTTAATGTCATGAACTCAAGGGGGAAGCAATCTGCAGAACAAAGGAACTATGGGCAGAGGTACAGAGCAACAGCGTGGCCTCATCCACCTGAGAACAGGGGACCATAATACCGTTACCTCCTTAGCTCCACCACAAGGTGGCAGCAAAGTGTCCAGAACTGAGTGTCCAGAGACAGAGACAGCAATGGCCACTCAGATGGAGCCTCCAACAGTCATGTCATTGTGCTAGTGACACAGCAGCAAATATAAATTGTTGTCAATGTGTATTATGAAGTTTATTTGCCATTACAACAGAGATACCAGATCTGATTGACAGCTTCTTGTGTACTTTTCTTCTGACACTGTGTATAGATCGGCGCTTTGGCTTTAACTTCAACCTTAGATATTAAAGTGCATAATCTTTTTGGAATGTTTTTTTAGATGTCATGCAAACATGTGTTGAAGCATGGTATATTTCCATTGTAGAAAATTGCGTTCAACCCTCAAAGTTAACCTGGTTGGTTTTTATATTCATTTTTGGTGAACTTAGAAGACTAGAAAAACTGCAGAGGGTACATCCAAGGACTAACATGCCCCTTAAGGGACTCATTAATGTTTTTTTGGTGCACACAGATTGTCAAACCTGCAGTTCTGTCATTCTCCAGACGAGGGCGATGAAACCCCACACACTGCCATCAGGTAATACCTGACACTCACGCCCAACAAGGCTGATTCAATCTTCCAAAAAGGGAATGGTCCTTGTGGAACCAAGAAACACATGGTAGCTGCAAGAATCCATATTTGAGTCCTTTCAACTACTTTCAACCACAGCATTTAGCCGTCCATAAGCTCAGAGGTGTCAAGAGTGAACAGATAGTAGTTTAGTCAGAGCATCAAGAAACACCTGTGTATAGCCCTTGGGAGATAGACTCACTAAGAAATAGATGTGATAAAAAACTATGTCTTATTTGTCCAGCAGAGACATTTAATGCAGCAATGAAGCGATATCCAAAAGTGAATGTTACTCTTGAAGGCTTGGCAGAAAGAGAGTTTAGGATATAACAAGGTAGGCCTTTGAAAAGGTCTTGCACAGAGTTAGCTCACGGCAGCTCTCCCCTCCATTTCCCCCTTCCCCAAAGTAAACACATACACCCGGGGGAAAGGAGAGGCGAAAGGCTGGCTACCAAAAATACAGAAAAAAAACCTTTGGGAAACAACATGGGGATAGAGAATGCACAGGGAGAGACGTTGAAATAGAGCATCAACTCAAAGCAGAATGTCATGTTGCTGCACAACGTGGTCTACTTATCAGTCGACGGTTTCAACAAGGGATATGCTAAATTTCAGCAGCAAAAGCAATCTTGGAAAGTTAAAGTCTTCCATTGATTTGATTTACCATTGCAGAACACACTGGTTCACTGCTAACTGCAAGGCTGCATCCTTTACAATGCATGGGATGACAGAATGATTCGCCAAGTTGTTCAAGTATCCCAAAGGAATGAGTAGTACTAGCTCTGTACTAGCTCTCTTTAGTTCTGTATCGTGTACAGTGAGAGATCACTTTCTCATCATCAGCTCTAATTTCAGGTTGAATTCCTGAGTGATGCATCTGTAACTATCCAACCCAGAGCAGAAGTAAAACATCAACCCACTCTGTAGCTTAAGAGCAATAACTCACAAGGTTGTGAGTCAGGTTAACATTCATGTGATTATATGAGGCATTTATGCTTTATTAGAGAGAAACATTGAAAAGAGGTAAGAAATATGGGAATGAAAGAGGGGGATGACATGCAACAAAGGTCCTAGGACAGATACAAACCCAGGGTATCATGGGTATGTAGCATGGCCAGCTGAGCCACCAGGACCTCCATCCATGTTTGCTTTCAAATAAGATGATTTAACATATTTAAATCAGGGAAGATCACAATACGGTTATGGACAAGAGCCCACATTTAACATGGTATAACTGGATGTTTTCCATTGGACTACATGAACAGCTATGAAAGCAGTTAGGAACTAAGCTAAACAGCATCAAACAACAAAACCCTTTAATTTGACCCATTTGATGGAAAACAGACGTGGTACGTCAAACTAAGAAGGTGTCTGAGTCTAAAGTTGAAAAGCACAAAGTGAATGCAGCAGACCGAAGAAGATTTGCTTGGATGATGTCTTAGATAAGCCTGTGCTTCTCTCAAAAGACACACGTCCTGAGGAGAAAGAAAATAATTACCAAAAGAGAGCTGGATGTGGAAAGTAGAGACTCAGCATTCCAGAGGCATGGATCTCATCATTGCTTAATTTCTCCCTAGACACATGACATGGTGTGTGTGTGTGTGTGTGTGTGTGTGTGTGTGTGT
>CABFOS010039135.1:0-11007 GCA_900660315.1 Diretmoides pauciradiatus
CAAACTTTACTGGACTATTTCTATCTCAGCCTCTGGCTTCCCTTTACAACCCAACCTAGTCTCATCAACCACCAGTGCACACACGCACACACACACACGCGCGCGCGCGCACACACACACACACACACACACACACACACACACACACACGCACACACACACACACTGCCACCCAGAAACAAACACAACCTTGCTGCTGCACATCTGGATGTGGACACAAGCCTCTCTGTCTAGGGGCTCTAACAGTGGCTCCCCCTGGTGCATATATGGAGTAATGAAGGGGAGGAAAAGGGCGATTTGAGAGAGATGTCCTTCCAACTGAGGGAATAGAACATGCTGCAACCCAGCTCTTACATAATACACAGGCCACTGTGGAGTTGTCTTTGTGTATCTGCTTGTGTGCATGCCTTTTCTTTAAAATGATGATGCCCCTCCCCTTTAAAAAAATTGTTTTCCTGTTCTCCCACCTCTATTTTTATCTGCCCATCTTTCTTTTTCTTTCTAACTCTGCCCTAAAGCTGGGCCCCGGCTTCTGTTCAGCTCAACTGGAGTGGGGATGAAAGCTGACTCACATATTTATTAACACACATGGCTGCACACACTTCCACAAATAAACATATACAGTATGGAGGGTTGACATGCATGCAGTCACACACACACACACACACGCACACACACACACAGAGCGTGCTTGTCAGACCACATATTGTCTCAAGAAAGAGGCTTGGTTG
Source organism: Diretmoides pauciradiatus (assembly GCA_900660315.1). Lineage (NCBI taxonomy): Eukaryota > Metazoa > Chordata > Actinopteri > Trachichthyiformes > Diretmidae > Diretmoides > Diretmoides pauciradiatus. Next base: position 732 of record CABFOS010039135.1, read on the forward strand.
CCATGTATGCTCGTCCCCACATGCCTAGAATAATTTCTCTCCATATATTGTATAGCAAACAATAAACTAAAACAGTGAGACATACTCTCCCGCTGCCATAAGGGACAGCAATAGGTCTTACACACTTCAAAAGAAATATTCATGTCGTCACCAGATACAGTCACACTAGCCCTGAGCAGTGAGGGCAGATAACAGCAAACCATGCTATAAAAAGACCAGCTGACACAGTCAACTATAGATAAACATACAGATGCCATGGCACTTCACAGTTACCCAGGCAAGACTACACTTTTCATGATCCAAAAAAACAGAAATACATTTCTGATATAGGGACAGCACTAAAGAAACACAACTCAACATAGTGACATTCTGTGACATTTTTAGACACACACATAGATGCTAACACTACTCAGTACATGATGCACGTGGAAAGGAACTGGAGGGCTTGTGAGAAGTGATTCACCTAAGCAAATAGTGCATTTTGTTCTCAGATATAAAAAGTCTGGCTAAAGCAGCTGGCCAACCATGTCTTGCAAAGCAGCATCTTTCAATCTATGTTGCCATCTAGAGGCCATCTTTTACATTAACATATGACATTTTGGAGGAGTGAGGACCAGTATGTCAGTGATGGATTTACTAGGCCTGTAATAATGACCAAGCTCATTTGAAAATCAACACACAAGCTACTTTATTATCATCGTTAAAGAAACAGTGTGCCATATGTTTTGTAGTAGTGAGCTCTGAGTTAATTGGAAAATAGGCTCCCTGATCCCTTCCTCTGCAAGAACACATATGAACACATATACAGTAATCACTTGCATGACAGCACGGTCATATTTTATGCTAACGTCCTGGCGAATTTAATCTATTATCCAAGTTCTCTTCACATAGCGTGTGACTTATAACACAACACTGGGTTTTCCAGTCAAGCTGAGACCACAAGATGAGATAGATACGGTAGAAAAATGGAAATGTTCAGCATTGTAACCTGAGGTGATCATTGTGACAGTGTCAGCACCAATCAATTCTAACTTAAGAGGTCTGTTTACTTCACACCAACCACTCAACCATCTTTGCTTTCATGTGACATGCTGACTTGGTGTTTGCATTCTTCACAGTTCTTCTTCAGTCTTAATTTTTGCCTTTTTGTTGACTACCTTCTTCTTCTCCTCTTCCTCCTCCTCCTGCTGCTTCAGAGGGGGCATTTCTTTCAGCTTTTGGAACTTCTTGAGATCAGCGCAGAACAACACCTAAATGAAGGAGAGACACTTACTGGTTATAGTGGAGAGACAAACTGTCAAAGGATGGAATCTGACAATCACATCTCGAGTAACTCACCGAGTGTGCCCAACCAGCATAGGGACCCCATAGTTCTCTGAAAAAATCCCCTGTGTAGAAATATAACATTGGGTATTGTGTGAATTTAAAGATTACACAGAGCCATAACTCAATACATACCACTTGTTTGGACATTTCAAACACATACTACTGATGAGGTGAATGATTTCTCACCAATATCTCTGTGAAGTTTATCTGTGAGGCTCTTCTGTCCGGTACCAGCAGCACAGTTGTAGTCCCGTTTAGCGATCTGCCACACGTGTGTGTCTACGGGCACGGCGTCTGCCTTATCCAAGGACATCAGACATACACAGTCCGCCACCTACAGGGAGAAACAAAGGGACAACTCTGACACTTTAGGAGCTATCTCACTGCCATGTATTAATAGACTGGCCTCTATTATATGTTAAAAAGTGTTTACCTCACATGCCCTTTGTCCATGAATGCCTACACTCAAAGCAACAGGCAAATTAGTCCCTTCCTACCTTGACGCCTACACCAGGGAGAGTGCGCAGAGCGTCACGGGCCTGCAGATATGGGACACTCCGTAGACCCTGAAGCCACTGGGGCCCATGGGTGTCCTGAATCTGTTTGGCACTCTGCTGCAGGAACCGAGCCCTGTATCCAAAACCCAGATCCCTCAAACATGCCTCTACACTGCTGTCTGCCAATCACAATGTAGAAGGTAACACAGTTATGATACGAACATGCACGCTTTCTACTCAATTTCTGTTTTAAAATTCCTGACTTGTTCCAGACCTTTTGGCCAGCATTCAGTGTGTAGGTGGCTGGGCAACAACTTTGCCATAACACTCTATAGCTGAAGTTTACTTTCCCACAACAATAAACATCATAATTTGTGAAATAATAGTGGAAATGCGCAGTTGATATGTGTATTGGGATTGAACAATATTTCCCTTACAGAGTAAGGGAAGACATGGAAGTAGGAGCCCTGAATATGTCAACACAGTACGGAATCATCTTTTTGTTCAGGAAATAGCAATATGAAGTCCAATGCTGGTGAAGATTAGAGATAAAAAATGGAGCAGCATGTAAAGGAACAAATAAGCACGAGAAAAACAAATTGTTAAAAAGCAAAGAACCACAAAGAAGTATATATCTACAGTACGGCAAAAAAAAGTAGCACCTGCAAGAGCAGACAGGGAGGGGAAATCATAGTAACTGGTTTGATCCAGCTGGCACAGTGGGATGCCCAGAGACTGGCACAGCCTCCCCACCATGCCCTGGATACGAGAGATATGGTTGTTGGAGGTGCAAATAAAGGAAAACAGGCATTCAGTGGGGTCCTGGCGCAGCATTCGCACACCTGGAGAAAACAACAGACAGATCTCACAAATCAAATATTGACTCAGGCATAACTGTGTAATAAGTAATTGTATGCAAACAACAAAATAATATAAACACATGCACACACACAAAACACACACACTGACCAGTGAAGATGTTGGCAATATGCTTGAAGTGGGGGTCTGCTTCTCCCCATTCCCTGTATAAATCGCCCAGGTTCACATTCAACTGGAAGTAATCCCTCAGCATCTTTTCCTCATCTGTGTCATGCTCAAGTGTCACAGCCACTGGCTCCTCCTCTTCCTCCTTCAGAACCCCCTTCAATCTCTTCTCTGACTTGTTTAGCTTCTGGAGCGAAACACTGGCTCTCCTCTTCCTGCCACTCCTCTCTTCCTGCGTATCGTGGTTATTGTAGACGTGGTACCACAGAGTATCATCTGTCTGGGTCAGAGTCCACACTCGTCCTCCCATCACCCCAGTCCAGTGGCCATCTGCAGTCTCTCCCCATCTGTGGGTTGGTGTGATAAGTGTTAGTGCAAAGACAGAATAAACAATATGCACTGTATTTTAGCCCTGCGGCCCTCTAGTTCCTTATGATCCCGATAAGCTATATCAGCCAGACCTGACGAACCTACCGGAAGGTCTGTCCACAGCCAAGAGTAAGATCCAGACGCAGCTCTGACTTGGCGCAGGTCAGAGATCTCCACGCCTTGGTCCCTGATGACAGTACTGCATGCTTGGCCATGTTGGTGATCTATAAAACCGCCCTGCTGATTGTAATTACTGGGGTCTAGTCCACTCGCTAACATGCACCGCTAATATTAAAGACACTGCATTGCCACGCAGCAGTCTAATACATCTCTAGACGGACATCTAGAATATATCCATTGACTTTACAGTGAGGGACAAGTTCCTCTGTCACCTCCCTGGGTACAACAGCTTTATTATCTGCGCCTTATGTTTGCAGCGACATATAATTGATGGGCTTGAAAAACTTTCACGGAGTTTTTTTTTTAAAACTATGAAGGACAAAACCACCTTACAGCGCGTTCACATTTCAGAGGAGGAAAGGGTTCGTGAAGTAGATTGTTTCGTCGCATCGGATCGGAACTAGTTCCCAAAATAAATTCGATGTGATTATATCATAACTTCATGTTATAATAAGGCAAAATCTGGATCTGATGCAATATTTCTCGGATTTCGGTAGCCCCTCCCTTGCCGATGTCAACACAGCTACTGATTGGTTCCCGTAGTCAGTTCATTCTGATTGGTAGAGGCGATTCCGTAGAGCCGCGTCTGATTGGTTCATATTTATACCTCATTATCTTCCTCGCGGAGTACCGGAAGTTGCCCCTTTCTCCGGCGTGTCTGGCTCCGAGTCCCATCTGGCCGCTGGATTCTGTCAAAAGAATGGCGGATACGTTGACACTTTTCACTTCTGTTGGGCTCAGTGAGCAAAAGGCGAAAGAAACATTGAAAAATGAAGCACTGAGTTCTGCTCTCAAGGACGCCATTGCTCAGGTAGGACCTTTACTATAACTAAGGAAGCTGTCAGTGGGCAAAGCCGCAACCAACCAACCAAGGAACCATACAGCAACCAAAAAAGTGAATGTATGTTGTGAAACGTATGGTTCCTTGCCTGGTATCCACCCTATGTTCTTGTAAACATAATAGATAGATACTTTATTGATCCCCGTGGGGAAATTGCATTAATATCCGTTGAGTAGTTAATCAATCTGCTTTCACTTTCACATGCCTTGGTTTATTTGAAGACCATCGTGCCCGTCAAGGTTGCAAAACATTTCCCAGTCAACCTCATAAACCGCCCACTGAACTTCCTGTTATTTGTTACTTGTTTCACTTTATTATACACATGACTTTTTATTGAATTTATTTATTCATTATACATATCGTTGTCTTAGTTGAAGGAAGCCTGAGTTTCATTGCTTCATTGTTATTGTTGTGCACATGACAATAAATAACTTGAACTTGAACAACAGTCAACTTCCTAAGATTGTATAAACAGCGTTGTCACTGATTGACCTTCTGGTTTCAATAGGCCCAGCGTGTCCATGGGGCATCGGGGGTGGACAAAGCCATGGGCACTTTGTTATACAGCATGGCCTCTCGCCTCAGAGACACCAAACGCCTGGTATTCCTTTCAGACCACATTGCCCAGCGCAAGATCTGCACAGAACTACAGCTGGCAGGTAATTCCTTTTGACATATCAAGAGCAACTATAATGATGTGAAGTGATGCAATATTTCATTAGCATCACACATAGATAATGCAATTGTGCATTACTTTTGCATTTGCCTCTGTCTTAAAGTATATTTTGAGACGGTTCCATAGATAATAGCCCAATTTTGGTTTTCAATAAAAATTACATATTTACTATTAACATAATAACTTCTTCTGACATGCTGTCTTCTCCCAGACTGATTAATAAAATAAGCAAACAAGCAAATTGAATACATAGTATTTAATCAGCATTCAAAGCCACTCACCTGCCCATGCACAAAGATGCACTTACACAATTACATCCAAAGCATTTCTACTTCCCTCTTTCCTTTTAGCTGCATTGGACTTTCTGAAGAGCCATCCTGAGGACCCCATCAACCAGAAGGAGTTTGAAGATGCATGTGGAGTGGGTGTGGTCATTACACCAGAGCAGATTGAAGATGCAGTAAGGACATGAACTAAGCAATTATGCTTTTTTTGATAAGTGTGGTGTTTAATGGCTATGGAGCGTTCAATGACAGTGGAATGTTTTCAGGTTGAGTCAGTGATCAAGAAACACAAGGAACAGCTGTTAAAGGAGAGGTACCGCTTTAACATGGGACTGCTCATGGGTATGATCTCAGACTTATTTCAATAACATGTAAATTGTTGAAGCCTTACAGAGAAACAGTGTGTCATTGTGCTTTGTGCTCCTTACAGGAGAAGCGCGCACTGCTCTGAAGTGGGCTGATGGAAAGATCATCAAAAATGAGGTGGACATGCAGGTGGGTTTCAGAGAGGGAAGCTTGGCAGCACTAGGACAAGCCCTGGATGTGGATGGATGTACAGTACAGTATCTGTGTACAGCTCTAATTCTGACTTTGTGCTCGCAGGTCCTACATCTCTTGGGCCCCAAGACAGAGGCTGACCTGGAGAAGAAACCTAAAGTAACCTCACAAATTATCAATCACTGCAAAATGAAAAATGAAATGCTTTGATTTAATTCTCTGGTTAATATATAATCTCTTTTATGCAGCCTCAGAAGGCCAAAGCCCCCGAAAATGAGGTGAAGGTGAACAAAGAGGAGGTGGCGGGTAATGGTAAGGCCAAGTGGATGGCAGAGATTGAATGTCAATGTTTGGACAAGTGTGTGTGGTGGTATGTTTTAACTGTGTATGTTGGTTGGTTAGGTGTGGTGCAACCTGAGGGAAAGTCTCTAATGGAGCAGCTCAGAGGAGAGGCACTGAAGTTTCATAAACCTGGTGAGAATGAACCACCTGAACAATGATGTCAACTGCTTTTCATACACCAGCAACAGCAGTTTAAGTTTCATCTCTGCCTTATTCCTGCAGGAGAGAACTATACGACTGAGGGCTATGTGGTTACACCCAACACCATGAACTTGCTTAAACAGCATCTGGAGATCACTGGTGGACAGGTAGAAAAAAAAACTTTATAAGGGTTAAGGTAACTTTTGGAAAAGAGAGACATACTGACTTGAAAATGATAACTTTGCTTTTATTCCTTTAGATACGCACTCGGTTTCCTCCAGAGCCCAACGGTATTCTTCACATTGGACATGCCAAAGCCATCAACTTCAATTTTGGTTATGCAAAGGTACAACTCTCCATCTTGGCCTTCTTGCACAGCACCACATAGATTACCCACTATAGTACTTCATCCCCTTTGCTGTAGCCATCTTCTATAAATCTGTTTCTTCCTTCAGGCCAACAATGGCATTTGTTTCCTGAGGTATGATGACACAAACCCAGAAAAGGAGGAGGAAAAATACTTCACTGCCATCAGGGAGATGGTGGAGTGGCTCGGTGAGTCTGTTGAGCTTTGCCTCGATGATCTCATGTGTAGGCTTTTTGGGGTATGCGTTCATGAGGATGGTTTCTCATCAGCTCTATAACTGTTTTACACAGGCTACAAACCATATGCTGTCACTCACGCATCAGACAACTTCCAGAAACTCTATGACCTTGCTGTGGATCTTATTCGCAGGTGAGTAGGGAAGCTCGCTGCATGTGTTGGTATAAATGCATGTGTGGGTAAGGGGGTTGACAGACTTTTCTTTGTCTTCCTTCAGGGGTCATGCGTACGTGTGCCATCAGAAGGGGGAGGAACTGAAGGGCCATAACGCGCCCCCATCACCATGGAGAGACCGTCCTATTGAAGAGTCACTGGTCTTGTTTGAGAGGATGAAGAAGGGCGTGTTTGCTGAGGGGGAGGCTACGCTCAGAATGAAGATGGTCATGGAAGACGGAAAGATGGATCCTGTGGCCTACCGAATCAAATATACACCACATCATCGAACAGGAGACGAATGGTATGAAAACATGAATTGTTGAACATGTGCTTGCATGTATGTCATGGCTTCTATGCAAGAATTTGATCAGTTTTACTTATCCCTGTTCCACTCCTCTCTCTCCCCAGGTGTATCTACCCCACCTACGACTACACCCACTGTCTGTGTGACTCTATTGAAAATATCACACACTCCCTTTGTACCAAAGAGTTTCAGGCGAGGTATACTGTTGGTGATTTGTATTTGTTCAGTTACATCATGGCATTCTCTGGAGACCTATGATTAATAGTTAATCTCCTTTTGTTTAATGTCTGTGTGTCTTTCAGGCGGTCATCGTATTTCTGGCTGTGTAATGCTCTGGATGTATACTGCCCTGTGCAGTGGGAATATGGACGCTTGAACCTCACCTACACTGTTGTGTCCAAGAGGAAAATCATCAAATTAGTAGAGACCGGGATTGTCAGGTAAACAGACATTTCTTGTCGCTGTTTGCTTCCAGTCTCTCTTTATGTCTGTTAGCATTACAAGTTTAAAGTTATTAATTCTTAATTAATTAATTAAAAATACAAACCAGATGGAAAGATGGAAAAATTTGGGGAGGAGCTGGCTAGCATGTTTTATTTTCCGTGTTTTCCCCCTCCTCTCTATGTGTATCTCTTCTTTTTGTAGTGTTCACAGAAGTTTTAATGTATTGATTGTCTAAATATTGTAATTACAGAGACTGGGACGATCCCCGTCTCTTCACGTTGACTGCGCTGAGGAGAAGAGGTTTTCCATCTGAGGCTATCAACAATTTCTGTGCACGGGTATGCAGGATGGATGGATAGATGTGGATGGATGGATGTATGAACCAACAGCTAAATGCTAGAGCATGGTGATGTAGTGTTATCACATTATTCCATCTGATCTTGGCAGGTGGGTGTAACGGTTGCCCAGGTAACAATGGAGCCCCACCTATTGGAGGCGTGTGTGAGGGATGTGTTGAACGACACAGCACCTCGAGTCATGGCTGTCCTGGACCCCCTCAAGGTTTCCATAACAAACCTTCCTGAGAACTCAAAGGTTTGTACATTGTTTACACATACACACACACAGGGACCATACACCAAACTGGCAGATGACTGCTACTGCTTTGTTTTTACATATTTAACCACTTGAGCTCTGAATCACCCCTGAAATCCCCTTATTTCTCTCAGTCGGATGTTCAAGTACCGGACTTTCCTGCCAATGAGGCCAGGGGCAGCCATGTGGTTCCATTTGGACGCACTATCTTCATTGAGCAGAGTGACTTCAGAGAGGTTAGAGAGAACTGTCATTGTGAATATCTTTACAGTACATTTATCAACATTTTCTTTGTGCAACTTTGGGATTGTGGACAGATAAAATAACGGTTAAAATAAAACTCACACCTCCATTCTTTGCAGGTGATGGAGAAGGGCTACAAGCGTTTGACCCCAGAACAGCCAGTAGGCTTAAGGCATGCTGGGTATGTCATCTCTGTGCAGAAGGTCATCAAGGTGAGGCTCCAGACCTTAACATGATCAAGCAAAGACATGGTAATGTATTATCAGTGTCGGTTTTCATCTGTGCATGCATTTGCTTATATGCATTCTCTTCTTCATAAAGTGTTACATTACATACCTTTTGGTCTATGTCTTTCTTTTTGCAACTTGTCCTGCCATGTTCTACTCTGTTTCTCAGGACCCTCAGGGTAAAGTAGTGGAGTTGGAGGTGAGTTGCTCCAGTGCCACTGAGACTAAAGACAAACCAAAGGCCTTTATCCACTGGGTCAGTCAGCCACTTGTGTGTGAAGTGCGCCTCTATGAAAGACTGTAAGTAACAAAAAGGTGCTGTAATAGAAGACCAACAATCCATCTACATGACCTATTGACTGACACCGTCTACTTTCTTTGCAGATTCCTGCACAAGAATCCAGAGGATCCATCTGAAGTGCCTGGGGGGTTCCTGAGTGACATTAACCCTGTGAGTACCTCTGCACTGTTGAGAGGAACTTAGAGAAGGCTTTCTTGGTTAAACTCATGCGATGTAGTGATTCTTTAACACGTTTCTTCTTTCTGTCATCTAGAATTCTCTGCATGTGATCAACAGTGCCTTTGTAGACAGATCGGTTAAGGAGGCAAAGGCATTTGACAAATTCCAGTTTGAGAGGGTGGGCTACTTCTCCATGGACCCTGACAGCACAGCAGACAAGGTACAGTAAGCCGAGGCACTGAAGCATTAGATTGTTGACAGTAGGTATTCCCATGTCCATTAGGTATTCAGATGTTTTCTCGCACAACTTTATAACAGTTACGAAATGCTAACTGATGAAAATGTTTGTTTCAAGAATTACTTTTACAATCTACTTATGACTGAACATATTTTCACTTAACATGAGCCTGAACTGTGAGTAATAGAATTTTTTTTCTGTGGCTACAGCTCATCTTCAACAGAACAGTCACTCTCAAAGAAGACCCTGGGAAGATCTGATAGATGGAAATGAAGCCACACCTCTTACTTCCCATGAGCCTGCAGAAACATTTCCAGTGTATGCTTGTTTGCATCACTCAATGTGGAACATCAGCAAAGATTCAGACTCCGACTACTCAGGCTGACATTGAACGAAATAAAATATTGCAGTAATTACAATGTCTCTATGTATAAACTGCCCCCCCCCGCATGTAAGTGTCTAATTGAAATTTGAATCTACCTTCATAGTGGCAAAATTAATTACTGAAATATTACTTTGATCAGTCTCAAGCTTAAAGGCAGTCAGTGTCATAAGTGGCCTCTTGATTTTTTATGTATCTGCTACAATTATGCTACATGAATTTACAATGCTCTCTCATCTTTGTTGAATGTATGCACACAATCTTTGGTTACACTTCAACAAGGGCTGCCCTTAAATCTGTTCATTTTATACTGGCTGATCTTTGTAGCTCTAAGCTGATGGTACACAGAGTAGATGCTCTCATGTCACCTCCAAACCACCATGTGTTTTTGTAAGCCTCCGAATAAATGATATTTAAAGGAGATGCAATGCCTCTGTCTTAATAACCACGAGATTGAATAAAATAATAGATTTTTAGGTAGCAATA